>QRDG01002347.1:221508-243946 GCA_012064385.1 Puccinellia tenuiflora | reverse complement strand
CAGATGAAGCGATTGATGACTACCACAAGCTTTTTGAGGTGCCTCTCAGTGATGACATGATCGAGGCCATCGCAGAGTTGTACGTATGGTAGCTTGAGTCCCTTCGCGATGACCCTGCACCAGTGACGGGTTCAGGTGGGGGTGGCCTCATCTAAGGTCTGACTCTCACGGCTCACGGGTGTTTTCCATCCTTGTGATGTATGAACCTAGAGTTGCGGTGCGGAACACAGGGGGCTCAATGACCCTACTCGCCGTACGGGTGTTAGGAGTGTAGTTTGCGTGTGTCGATCATATGACTGCAGGAGACTGAACTCGATGTTGTAACCCAGAACTTGGTCATGGAAACCTTCGGAGCGGACTTTGATGGCGTCCCCATGTTGCTCTGGTTGGATAGGTTGTTTTGCACAATCGATTGGGAGGAGGCTCACCCGAGTTGTTCCCTTCACCGCAACTCCACGGTCATCTCTGATCACTACCCCTACTCCTGGATTGTTCACCAAAAACCTCAAGTAGGCAACGCTTCCAGTTCCCTCTCTTCTGAATGTTTTGACTCTTCCATGTTGTCTCTCGGGAGTCTTTTCAATACGGTCCAGATTTGCTAGCTCCGGAGGAGTTAATGACTGGATGTGCTGCAACCTAGGGATCACCGGGCAGCTCTTTCACTCTATAGGGATATCGGGGGGAAGCATAGCACAATTCTTCCTGGAGACCTGGAGTAGGTTTTCATTTGCCTAGGTGGCCGATCCTGCCATAGTATACTTCTGAGGGATGGCTTTAACGCAGTAGTGACTGAGGGCTGACCGACGGCCGAGGAGGAGGTGGACCCCTTCCCTCGTCTTGTTAGAGAGCAGACATGACTCCATCTCTACGTCAAAGCGAGAGATGAGCTCCCGAGGCATCATGAGTTGGACCCCTTCCATCATCTTGTTCGAGACCAAACATGATGCCGAAGGCGGACCAGCTGACGCTGATTAGGTCAATCTTGATGGCCACCCCCTGCACAATTGTTTCAACAAGAAGGTCGGGAAGCAGATGGATAGGATTGTCTGTCGGTTTCTCCGGAAGTAACGCAACACAGTTATCTTCAATGTTGCGCAGCCCGACATATGCCGGTTGTTCTCCACTATCCAGCGGAGGCCCAGGGTTGAGCAATGGCAGGTGCAAAGGGGCTAGCGGAGCTGCTCCCTGCGGGGCCTAGTTCTTAGGGGCATCATGTTTTAGCCTCGGGTGTCCCCTTTCTTGGGCTTGTACAAAACTCTCTTTTTCTATCTACGCATCGAGACGCTAAGCTTTTGCGTCTTCTCGAGAAAGAAAAAATACTCAGATCGAATGCATTTCTGCATCTTTACCATCACGGGTAAAGGGTAATCAAGGCTTTAATCTGAAAGTAAGAGGTGCAGCTCAGTGACAGCACTGTTGACTAAGAGCTGTAATGAAGTTATACTTTAATGTAGAAGATATAAATAGCATAAAAATACAAGGGCAAGACAAGAGGTCGAGTAATACTAGCATTGTGAGTATAGACTTTGCATATATCAGTGACAAAAAACCATACTTAGTAATTCACAACCGGAGTTTTGAAATCAGCAGGGACTTCTTGGACAAAGTAGTAAGAACTAAGAAGTCATTTGTTTCTAGGTTGATCTTTTGTAGTAACACGCCGACCACCGAATATATCATGTCATTCATCCACATTCAAATAAAGCTACCTTCAGATATAACAATATGTGTTACCTTCTGTGCAACTTGTTGGTAACTGTCCAATGCATCTTCAGTATTCAGAGGTTCAGCGAAAACAGATTCCATACGGTCAACAGCAGTCCTAGGTGAAAGCGGTATGGTCGAACCTAGATCCTGGTAGCAGCATTTTGCAAGTTAAGCAAATCAATTTAAAAATTTCACTATACATTTTTCATGCAAAACAAGAGTAGATGTCACTAACTGCAGTCACAACTGTTGGTTCACCCACTGGGACGTCATTAGATGACATAGAGGGGAGTACAGATGCAATGTTTGTGGTTCCATCGACTTGGGCAGAAGTGTCACTTGTACCAATTTGTGCAGAAACACTGCAAAAGACAGAAAAGATGTACAGTGCTTCAGAACAAGTGGCTCCAATAAGAGCATACAAATGATGGAGGTAAGTGTCCTTACCTCAAAAGTTGCCTAGTACCACGATCCGACTCTTCCAGAACCAGATCTGCCGGCTGTACCAAATTTGGGCTATAAACTCGAGGTATACTAGAATTGCCTGGAGCAACAGCCTCGGCTGTAGCAGATGTGGTAGCTCCAGCATTTTGACTACTCTGGCTGTGCCATACGGCAACGAAGTCCTGAAATGAACAGTTAACCATGTTGTAGAGAGTTAATTGCAAAAAGCTACGACAATTGGGGCTAGGGCTAAAAAAACTACAACTTTACAAATTAGTTGCAAAAACCACAGGTTTTGAGGTCAGGGTTTGCAGGAAACACTAGTTGGCCGTTAGACGCGCTCTAAGTGGGAAAATGACAAGCGGGGCCCGCTGGCAGGTCCACGTGGCAAGGGGCAGACGGGGTACCGTTAACGACTGTTAACGGCCTTGTCAGCCTTGTCTGAACCGGACCCGGTTCCGACACTCAGGGTCTCGAGTTAATTGCAAAAAGCTACGACAATTGGGGCTAGGGCTACAAAAAACTACGACTTTACAAATTAGTTGCAAAAACCACAGGTTTTGAGGTCAGGGTTTGCAGGAAACACTAGTTGGCCGTTAGACGCGCTCTAAGTGGGAAAATGACAAGCGGGGCCCGCTGGCAGGTCCACGTGGCAGGGGGCAGACGGGGTACCGTTAACGGCCGTTAACGGCCGCGCCTTGTCAGCCTTGTCTGAACCGGACCCGGTTCCGACACTCAAGGTCTCACTCTCTCCCCTCCCGTGCTTGCTCTCCCGGCCCTCCATGGATTCCGGCGGCGATGAAGCGGAGCAAGGCGGCGGCGGTGCGGCCGGCGAGCCTACAGCTGGCGGAGGATCTGGCGGATGCAGGGGCGGCGACGGGGATGGTGATGAAGGCGGGTTTTGTGGCAGCTCCAATCCTACCGTGACGTTGGTCTCGCCGGCAAAGAAGGTGGCGGCGGTCGTGGCCAGGGTGTGGAATATGAACCCCTCTTCGAGCCAGCACTTCACTTCTACTGTCGGGGAAGATTAGTAAGTCTCTTTGCACCCTCTGTCTTTGCCCCGGTCGATTCAGATTCTTAGCAGATCTCGATCTAGTTTTTTATGGAAGTAAATTAGCTAAACAATTTTATATTTACAATTTCTAGTTTGGAGGACGACATAGTGGAAGAACAAGTTCCAATTTCAGAGATTGCAGCTCCTGTTGTTTATTGTGTTGATGATGGTGGAGTGTTGTTTCAGTCACAAGAAAGTGCAGTAGATTCAGAGTACTTGTATCGCTGCACTCAACAGAGCGTCGACAGTAATTTGCAGTGTAATAAGAGCATTGTTTCAGTGGATGAGGTAGAAGAGCATCTGTTAACACAGCAGAGCAACAACTTGAGGAAAGACAAGCATGTTGCGGTGTTTGAAAATCTATCAGATACAGAAGGTTTTTTAGATGATCTAGAAGCAGATGGCGCATCAGATGCTGATGAAAGATTTGAATATGACATGGGAGACTACAGACCAGCAAAACATGAAGAAGAAGCAAGGAGGCAAAAGGAAACAGAACTGAAGCTAATTGGTTTGAAGAGAAACAGGGCTGATGCATTTAGGCACTACGAAGGGGATTCAGAGGTGGAGGAACCATTTCCAGTTTCTGAGAGTGAGCATTCAGAAGATTCAGATGTTTTTGTTCCTATAGCTACATATAAGAAGCAGCCAGTGAAGAAAGGGCCCACCAGCAGATCACATGGGAGTGAAGCATGTACTTCAAATCCTGATTATTTACCCTCAGATGATGTACATTATGAAGTAGGAGAGGAGTCAGATGACTCTATGGACACACCAGTTGTGCTTCCAAGTGGAAGAAAGTCCAGGGCAAAGAAGAAGAAGGCAAGGATGTGGTATGACGAGAATAGGCTGCTGCCTGAACAACAAATCTGTTTGAAGCTTTGTTTCGTTAATGTTTATCAATTTAGAATTGCCCTACAGAACCTGCACATATCTCAGCTTAGAAATTTCACATACCATAGGAACACCCCGGACAGTATTATTGCTATGTGCACACAGGAGGACTGTAGTTTGGCACATATATTGCACAGGAAAATAGGAAAGACTGAGCGATGGGCCACTGCTTATGCACTTCCCTGTGGTTGTCAAAAGGCCCATCTAGTAGCCATATACTCTTCCTTGTGACCTAATTCCACAATCCTCACACTCCTCCCTCACCAGAGCCGCCACCACACACCTGCTCTATTTCCTCGTGATAGCACCACATAACCCTAAGTCCTCCCTCCTCCTCGTGACCCCACCCTTTTCCCTAACCGCAGCATCCACTCTTCCTTACAACAAGAACAGGTTAGATCGGGCAAAGGAAGGGGTGGCGGTGGCATGTCTCCAAGCCCCAGAGGAGCAGCCACAGTGATGATGCAGCGAGGAACAGGTGGCAACAGAGACCTCTGATGACGGCAGTGGACACTTCACTGAGGCAGCTGTATGCTTCATGTCAGGCCAGGTGGAAGCCGCCTCAGGGCTTAAGGAACACTTAGAGCCACTTCTTTAAAACTTCTGCTTATGCAGAAGCCAGTTTTTAGATTGTGGTGGGAAAAAACTGTTGTGGGTAGAAACTGTGTGATACCCTTCTTTTGCATAAGCAGGTTTTGACTTCTGAAAAAGATAAAAATGCTGACAACTCGGTCCCACTTGGTTCTAGTAATTAGAATTACAAATGGGTCCAGAGTTTTACACACAAGTCCTTCAAACAGTTTTTAAAAAAGCAATCAAGTCCAGTGGACAGCAGCTCGCCGGCGGCGGCGCTCCGGCCATCCGCAGCGGCGCGAGGCGGAGCAAGGCGGCGAGGCTACGGTGCTCGAGACCGTCTGCAGCATCCGCGGCGGAGCGGGGCGGCGCAAGGCGGCGGGGCGGCGGGGCGGCACATGGCGGCGAGGCGAGGCGGCGCAGGACGGAGCAGGACGGAGCGGGCGACGCCGCGGCGTCGAGGCGAAGCAGGCTCGTCGGGGGCGGGGTAGAAGGGCGGCGAGGCGAGGCGGCGGAGGACGGGGACGAGCTCGGGCTGAGCAGATGTCGCCTCCTTCATTCCGACCACTGCCGTCTCCTCCCCGCCGCGCCCCGGCGGCGCCGCGTCCTCCGCATGCTCCCACCACGCGCGCCGCCGGCGGAGAGGTCGGAGGAGCGGTCGAGCGGCGTCGCGGGCGGAGAGGGTGGAGGTCGGGGACGGGAGTGGAGCAGGCGTGGACGAGCGGCGGAGGTCAGGGACGAACGGCAGAAAAAAAGAAAAAAAGGTTCGGGGACGGGGGCGGAGAAACTCAGGAAACTGGTCTCTACCAGTTTCTCCCCACTGCACTAAACTTGGCTTCTGGAGGGTTTCTCGGTGGGGGGAAACTGGACACTTCTTTTGAGTTTCTTCCGTTTGGTACCCAGAATCTGGTCCAGAAGCTTAAAAGAAGTGCCCCTAATGCTATCCCGTTCACTGTATCAAATCTGAGCTTAAATGGCTTGTGGCGAGTGAATTTTGCCACATATCGAGGGAATTGACGGACCAAATAGAACCGATCAACAAGGTCCACGCTATCTGATGGTTAGGTCGCAACCAATCCTAACCAAGACTCTAGGCTAAATCGTGCACACAAGTGTGCAGCAGCCTTGCAAACTTTTATTGTTTCACCAATGACCATGATGAGAGTAAATCCGTGAAATCCTAGATTGGTCCTAAGATAGAGGCGTTCCTGAGCCGGAATCCAGCACGGGGCAGATCCTTGGATCCATACGGGCAATCTCAACACGAATCGATCACAAGGGGGCACGCGCCGGGAGAAACGACGCCGCTCCGGAGAGGGGATGGGACGGGGCATGTCGTTACCTGGCAGAGCTCGCGGTAGATGGAGTCGACGGTGGAGTCGTCGGCGCCCAGGACGAGCGAGCGGACCTCGGCGGCGACGGCGTAATTGAAGGGGATCATCTAGCAGGCGACGAAAGGGCGGGTATCGGTGCTAGGGTAGGGTTTGCCGCCGCGAATACCAACGCGAGGCAGCGAGAGCAGGGGCGAAGGCGAAGGCGGGCGGTGTTCTGTCGAACTAATTTCCCAGGGGAAAAAAGGTACGACGCGAAAAGGGGACGCGAATGTGGATTGTGGCGCAGTGCAGGCGCGCGCTCCTATTCTCCGCGTCGCGCGGAGCCTGCGCCGCTCCGCGCACCCATTCGCGCGCTAAATGGGCCGGCCCAACTGTGCAGTATATTTCGTCCAAAAAAAAACTGCGCATGTATGTTTTATTTTTTTCTTTTCTATTTTCCGTTTTATTTTCTGTATTTACTTTTCTTATCTGTATTTAATCTTATTTTCTGTATTTATTTTTATTTTCTGTTTTATACTAACAAGAAAATGTGTTTATATTTGTGGAAAAAGGAAAAAATCATTGTAATAAAAATAAAATTTAAAAAACTAATATAATATTTTAACATGAAAATTATGTTATTTGAACGACTTTCAAATCATGAACAATTATGTTATTTGAACAACTTTTCAATAGAATATTTATCTTATTTGAACGATTTTAAAAGCATGAACAATTATGTTATTTGAACGATTTTTCAATAAAACATTTATCTTATTTGAACAATTTCAAAACATGGAACATAAGTTATTTGAACAAATTTTCAAATATGAACTTTTATGTTATTTGTATGATTTTGTAATAAAACAATTGTCTTATTTGAACGATTTTCAAAACATGAACAATTATGTTATTTGAATGATTTTTATTTTTTAATAAATCATTTGTCTTATTTGAAAAATGTTCAAATTAATTTTTTTTCCAGATTTTAGAAATGTTCAGATTTTTTATTTTTTCAAACATATAGATTTGAAATGGTTCAAATTTCAAAATGTTTATTTTTTAAAAAGTTCAAATACAAAATTGTTCAAACTGAAAATGTTCAGATTTTGAAAATGTTCGAATTAACAAAATGTTCAGATTTGAAAATTATTCAAAAAACGAAAAATAAAACATTTACCTCATTTGAACGATTTTCCGAGAAGAACATTTACCTCACTTGAACGATTTTGAAGTTTGAACATTTATATTATTTTAACGATTTTTCGATAAGAACATTTACCTCATTTGAACGATTTAAAAAATATGAACTCTTATATTATTGTACGATTTCTCGAAAAGAACAATTATCTAATTTGAAATTTTTCTATAAGAACATTTACCTCATTTGAACGATTTTCAAATTTGAACAATTATAATATTTGAACGATTGTTTAATAAATTTGTTTACCTCATTTGAATGATTTTCAAATATGAACTTTTATGTTATTTGAACGATTTTTCAGAATAAAGATATTATTTAAAGTAATATTAAATATGAACATTTATGTTATATGAATATTTTTTCAATAAAAACATTTATATTGAACAAAAATCTCGAATTTATATTACTTGAATAAAGAAAAGAAACCAAATAAGAAACGAAAAATAAAAAATATTTTTTCAAAATAAAATAGAAAAATTAAAAATAAAAGAAAAACGAACTTAAAAACAGGAAGAAGAAACCAAAAACAAAAACGAAAAAGGAAACGGAAAAAACGAAACAGAAAAAGGAAAAAGAAACAGGAAAAAGAGCAAACAGGAAAAAAAATCTAGAATCTCACCTTAATGGGCCGGCCCATTCGCAACCCGGGGGATACGCGGAGCTTTGCTCCGTCCGCGCTACGCGGAGCATAGGAACCGCGGGCGCGCACTGCACGCGTAGCAACCAACAGGTGGTGAAACTGGTGAGGAATTGTGCAGACAGCACGGCCCAACAAGCAGTTGTGTTGGGGAATTTGTATTTTTTTTTTCAATTGATGACTACTTCTCGGCCGCTACACATTTTCAGTTGTACAGCCAGAACGGCCCAACAAGCAGTTGTGTTGCACACCTCCTGATATTCTTGTTGCAACTATGTCATATACATGACATGAGGAGGAAGCAAAAAGAATATGAAGTCCTACGACTTTAGAAAGGAAGCCGAGACGCGTTACTTTTTACGTTTGAATTTTCATTAACTACTTTCGATGCTCCCTCACCAATAATAAAAGATCAGTATATTTTCTTTTATTTTTACTCGGTTGGGTATATGAGCTTGGTTCCGTAGACCAAAACGATCCTTTAGTTTGTTATTTTCGCAGAGACATGGACCGGCCATATGCGGTGACATCTAAAGGATGGTGGCAACGATAAAGTATCCGGTGGAAACCCACTTTCAGTGGAAACCAGTGAAAACCACGAAAAAATTATATTTAAAACTTTTAAAAAATTCTTAACAAAAATGCATTATGTTGGGAACGTAGAGTTTTATAGGCATGCAAATTTGCAAGTTGAAACTCAAAAAAAATTAGGAGCAACAAAAATGACAAAATCAGCAATGAATAGTAACGTGTACAACTACTATTCATTGCTGAATTTGTCATTTCCATAGCTGCAAAACAATTTTGAGTTTCAACTTGCAAATTTGCATGCCTATAGAACTCTACGTTCCCAACATAATGCATTTTTGTTAAGAATTTTTTAGAAGTTTTAAATATAATTTTTTCGTGATTTTCACCGGTTTCAACTGAAACTGGGTTTCCACCGGATATTCTCTTGGTGGCAACCGTATATAAATGTGACAAGCCGCTCGGTTGCTTTGATTTGAAAAGCTACAACTGCTACAATTTGATTGTTCTCAATAAAAGTTCCAGTAGTGTGTTTCTCGTCTTAAATGGGATATCCCCTTTTATTTATGCACATAGGTACTTGGCATGCTGCCGACCAAAAATGGCCGTCAACAATGCTCAATCTGCAACCGGATCTACCCATTCAATACACATGCTTAAGCTAGAAATGTGGTCTAACTAATGATCTACCGCATGCTCAGGCTACAATCTACCACATCCGGTACAGATGCTCAAGCTACAATCCGATCTGCCACATCCAGTACGCTTGCTCAACGTAGAACTTCATCATCTACTACTATATTTAAAGACGAACCGAATTGCGGCCTCTCCGCGCCCCGGCGACTGTTCTCGGAATAGTAGCTACTGTGCATCTACAGTAGCTACAGTGCCCGCGTGATCCCGGCCGTCCGCCGTCGATCGGACGGCTCGCGCGAGGCGTCGATGACGCTTTTTCAAAAAGGCCCCTCGGAAAACCGGAAAACAAACCCGTAGTCCAGAGAAACGCGAGGCGAGGGACCGAAACGAAAATTTTGAAAAATACGAGGATGTTACAGTAAAATGTCCACAGAACCCCCCCTCCCTCCCTCTCTCTCCCCGCGCGGCGGCGATGCCGCCGACGCCGCCGACGCGCCGCGCCGCTCCGGCCCTCCCCGCCCGAATCGAAGCTCACGGAGGGCTCCGCCGCCGCCGCCTCTCCCTCCTCGCGGCGGATCGGCCGCCGGGACGCCGCGCGCGCGCGGGAATCGCCGCCGCCGTCTCCGCTGCCCTCCACCGCGTTTCGACGCCGCCGCGGCCGCTCCGGCGACCAAAGCGAGGCGGCGCCGCCGCCTACGGGCACCCCGCGACCAGGCGCGTCGGGAGCGACCTCGCGCGCGTCCCAGAGCGCCGTGGCGCGACGCCGGCGTCGCCCACGCCGCCGCGGCGAGTCCAGCAGCCGGTGACGTCGGCACGACGTCCCAGCGGGCCTGGGCTGGCTAGATGGGCCGCTCACTGCTGGGCTGCTGCGTCGGTTTTTTTTTTGCACTTTTTTTCTTTATTCCAAAACTTTTGCAAATTTCTTTTGCACCTTTCCAAATACAAGGTATTTACAAATGTGACAAACATGTCAACATTAACACGAACAAATAAACGACGACTATTTAAATATTTTAAAAAAATTGATGTCTATAGCAAAACAAATCGGATAATAAATATTCCCACATGAACTAGAAAATGTCAACTTCATTTAAAATTTGTCAAATTACTTTCCCAGATAATTTTTCTACTTTGTGAGAAAAAAAGGAAATTCAAAATATTACCCATTGTTAGTAAAAAGAAAAAAAAGTCACCTCCGCGATAATATCCAGCCGATAATGTCAACTTTATTTAAAATTTGTCAGATTAGTTCCCCAGATAATTTTTCTACTTTGTCAGAAAAAAAAGGAAATTGAAAATATTACCCATTGTTAGTTCCAAAAAAAAAAGTCTCCTCCGCGATAATTTTCAGCCGATAATATTTCACACTACAAAATTCCGGCAAATTTGACCGAATTTTAACACACGGGCACGGCATGTAAATATTTGCATATTCTACAAAAATTATTAAAAAAAAAATAAAAAAATGCTACGGGAAGTCTCCTCCGCGATAATTTTCAGCCGATAATATTTCACACTACAAAATTCCGGCAAATTTGACCGAATTTTAACACACGGGCACGGCATGTAAATATTTGCATATTCTACAAAATAAATTAAAAAAATGCTACGGGAAAAACTACAAATTCCGACAAATTTCACCGAATTTTAACACACGGGTGCGGCATGTAAATATTTGCATATTCTACAAAATATATAAAGAAAAAATGATCATAAAAAAATGCTACCTATTCGTAGCAAAATGGAAAACATATTTGATTTTTTTCCCCGAAAACTTTGAAATTTTCAACGGCTTCCAAATCTAAGCATTTGAATAACAAAAAAACTGTATTTTAAAAAAAGAACAAATTAATATTTCAAAAAAAAATGTAAATACATTTGCACTAAAAAAAAACACAAAAATGTCACTGCATTTTAAAAAAATGAATACAAACCTTTTCAGATTAAACGTAACCAAATTGCGCAAAAAAAATACAAACACACAAAAGAAAAATCGTTGTATTAAAAAAAAACCCCGAAAAGATGAATATTCCAAAAACAATTTGCATAAACTAAAAAAAGTAAAAAAAATATACTTTCAAACATCTCCACCTGAAAAATATAAATAACATATCCAACCGATTAGAATAAATAAATACTTGCTACTTACAACAAAAAAAAATTGTTTCCAAATTCCCAAAATGTATTACATTTAAAAAAAATACCCTTCCTCTAAATATGTTAAAAAGGTAATTTTTTTCACAAATGCTTGATTACATGAATAATTGCATATAATACAAATTAATATCCCCTAATTATGGATTGAATTTCAATTGCATCTAATAAATTTCAATAAAAATGTATTTCCTCCAACTATTGATCTAGATTGAAAATCTATTAGCAATTCAAATAGGTTAATATTTAGAGATTCATACTCTCCACACAAATAATTTCCAAACGATAATATTTGACTACACCAGATGAATTTCCAAAGAAAATGCAAACAACATATCGAAAAAAAAAATATATATTTTTCAAACTCTCCACACAAAAGATGCATTAAAAAAACAATAATTTCCAGATGATTATGGAATGAAAATCTAATAGCAATTCCAATAGGTTAATATTTAAAGATTCAAACTCTCCACACAAATAATTGCCGGACGATAATATTTAACTACATCAGATTAATTAATGTGGCTGATATCCTTTTTGAAAAATATGTTTAAAAAATGTTGCATTCCTAACAAGTACGACCATTTTACTAAAACAACTTTCATAAAATAAAAAATGTTAAAAAAAAACAACATTTTCAAACATATCCACCTGAAAAGTATAAATAACATATCCAACCGATCAGAATAAATAAATACTTGCTACTTACGGAATTTTTTTAAACATTCCAAAAATGTATAACATTACAAAAAAAACCTTATTCCAAATATGTTAAAGGTAAATTTTTCCACAAATGCTTGATTAAATGAATAACTGCATAGAATACATACTCATATCCCCTAATTATGGATTGAATTTCACCTGCATCTAATAAATTTCAAAAATTGTATTTCCACTAATTATTGATCTAAATTGAAAATCTAATAGCAATTCAAATAGGTTAATATTTAGAGGTTCAAACTCTCCACACAAATAATTTCCAAACGATAATATTTGACTACATCAGATGAATAAACGTGGATGATATCTTTTTTAAAAATATGTTTACAAAAAATGTTGGATTCCTAACAGGTACGACCATTTTACTAAAATAATTTTCATAAAATAAAAAATGATCACAAAACAATATTTTCAAACATATCCACCTGAAAAATATGAATAACAAGTACGACAAATTCCAACGGATTTTGACATTTCCCAAATAATCAAAATTTAAAGAAACAAATTAGTGATATTTCCGATAAAATAGATGACAAATCTCGACAAATTGGCATATTTTAGAATACAACAGGTATGGCATATGCTAAGGAAAAAAAATTAATATTCAAATGTTGTCACTATTTGCAAGTAATTCAACAGCACCTTCCCTAAATTCAATTCAAATGTTATCACTGTTTGGAAGTAACACTAATACATCTACCCTAATTCAAATTTAAAACTCCCGCCGAAATACAAAAATGCTGGACCATTTCACCCTACTAAATATTTGAACAATATAGAAAATTTATCAAAAAAATGCTATCTATACATTAAAAAAAGAAGAAAAAAACATGTTCAAACATTACAATTTAGCCAACATTTTGTTTAACAAAAAAAAATATTCTACAAAAAAAAACAAAGGCGTGGCGTGACGCCACGCCAAATTCAACTAGTAGTATACATGCACAACCCATCATAGTACCATTAGGTCGACCTAGATCTAGATCTTGTACATGGTCACAGATCTAACCTACTAAGATCAAGGGTGCAAAGGACAACTCGGGAAAGAGGAACACATAGTATTTCTGCCACCACGGTAGACCGGAGAAGAAGGCACCGCTTACCTTCTCGCCGACTGGAGAAGAGATTTCGAAGTGGGGAAATGGCGCAGGGTTGGGCAGTGAGAGAGAAAAGTGTAGATAATGGGAGGGTTTCGGTGGGAAGTGAGCAACCGCACCCTCATCCCTCTTTTCGTTGCAGTGCGTGAGATCCCGCCATCTCGTGCATTGTGGCTGCCCTTCTTGCACGTTGCGAGCCTAGGTCTGCAGAAACGATCGATTCGACCGTTCCTAGATGGTCTAGTTGGACGTTTCTTTGATGTTCACGCAGGCCTAGCCCAGTGGTGAGGGCGAGGCCTGATTAGACTCCCCGCAGGCCACTAAGCACGTCCATAGTTATGACTACTTTCCAAGCCCCAGCACAAGGAACGTGGTTTGTTCAGCAGTAGGTGTGCAGCTGCAACAAAACTCGCCGCAACATGGGGACGTACATCCAAAGGAACACGCACATGGAAGTCGGCAGTGGCTCGCATGCATCGCATTGCACTGCACTGCACCCCACATCACATGCCGTCCATGGCCGGAACGGGGCTCCGCCCCAAGCCATCTTTTCTTTACCCTGCCTGCCTTCCTGCACAGACAGCCCCACGGAGAAGCTAAACGGCAAAGTAACACTCCTAGTCCTACCACTCCTCCTTTCCTAAATAAGTGAAGAGAGATGAGAAGAAGCGTAATGAAGTGGAGCACCATCACGTGACCGCAACGTTGCCCACACTTTTCCCTTGCCGGAAAGCTCACCGACGGGGCCAGCTCACGTGCTTGCTTACACTCCCGCCCACCATTCCCGGCTCAACTTCCGCTCACACTCGTCTTTCTTTTTCTCGCCATTAATTTAGAGGCTTGACCTACCGGTGAGAAAAAGGAAAGTCAGTGGAGTAGTAGTAGGGTAATAAACACCCAGAAAGCTGCAGCAACCCAATGAGCAAACTACTACCAGTAGCAACAGGGAAAGATGCTGCCGCTAACGAGAACGAACAGACGGAACGCGTAGGCTCAGTACTGTTAATTAGTTATACTCGTTCGTAATCGCAGTTGGAAGCACAGGTGACATTGGAAGCAGAGAAAAATGATCCTCGCAATATGAGGCCGTGAAGTCGTTCTATAGACTTAGTGGCAAATGTGGATTAGTCACGGCGGAAATTATACCAACATAATTAACATTGATCTCTCGTAATAAGGCTTAGAACGGAGGTAGGTACCAACAAGTAATTAACAAAAAGATGCAAAATACCTAGGGGGGAAAGGAGGCGAAAAAGGGAGCCTCGAGAATTTTGTAAAAGGATCTAGCTAGGCTCGTTGCATACGTGCGATGCATGGCTAGCTCCATCAGTCCATCCGTTCTTTCAGCTTAATTAATTCATTAACAGATGCCGTAGTCACGGAACATGAGCTCCGGCTTCACGGTCACCGCGGCGCCGGCACCAGCGTCGACGCGGTGGCTGCCGCGGATGTGGACGAGCTCCTTCTGGCGGCGCAGCTCCATGACCTTGCGGTGGGAGTTGGAGTGCTGCGTCAGCAAGAACGTGGGGCTGGACGCCGGCCGGTACTCGGGCACCAGCCGCCCGGACTTGAACCGGACGCCGCACGCGTTGCACAGCGTCTTCGGCCCGAGGGGCCCCGTCCGCCACTGCGGTGTCTTCTCCGACGCGCAGTGCGTGCACCGCCGCACGCCGCCTTCCACCAGGCCCACCTCCCCGCCGACGACGGGGCCCTGCTTCTTGCCGCGGCTGCCGCAATTGGACCCGCTAGGCGTCGAGGACGGGAAGTCGGATGACGAGCAGGATGACGAGGGCGAGGACTGGGAAGCAGGGCGCGGCATGAGGGAGTGCCAAGCGGCGGCGGCCGCAGCGCCCGCGCGTGACCTCTTGCTTCGCGCGCCGCGGCCTGGCACCGCTGTGACGCAGCTGTCTTGACCAGCCGAGCTGCCACTGCCGTTGCTTGCCGCGTTAGCCGCGGCCGCTGCCGCCATTGCCGCATGCGCGGCCGAGGAGTAATTCGGCATGTCGGAGTAGGAGTCGTCAACGAACTTGGATAGCCATTCCAGCTCCGCCGCCTCCTCTCTCTGAAACACGCACATCCATGACATCGCCATCGTTAAGCTAAGCAGTTCGATCACGAGTGTCAAAATGCAATAGATTATGCATGTATGCATAATTGCATATGTAAGTGGCCGTGCGATCGCTAAGATGTTAATGATTATGTGGTGCTTGCTTACGGGGATGTAAAACTCATCGGCGAATGAGAGCATGGAAGTCTGGTGATCCGACGAAGTGGCGGACGGAGTGGTGGCCGACGGCTCGCCCACGCCGGCGCAGAGCTGGTGGTTCCCGTTGTCCGCGGCTGCGGCGAAGAAGTCGTGGGCGCCCGCGCAGGAAAGGTCGAGGAGCTCATCCACGCGCATGTTGGCGTTGCCCATCGGCTGCATCCCGTAGAAATGGTGAGCAGCCGCGGAGTAGTTGCCGATGTGGTGGCTGTGGCTCATCGGTGTGCGTGTGCCGGCGCCGGTGGCGTTGGACGCGTTGTGGTACCCGCCCAGTCCCATGCCGAGCTCCGCGCCCATGGCCATTTCCCACTCCGATGCCATCCCAGCCTCTATAGGAGAGCTAGCTCAAGTACCGCGTAATTGAGTGGAGGTTTCTTGATATGAGCAGTGGCACTGCTCGTTCCAGTATGAGCTAAGCTAGCGGTGAAGAGAGTGAGTGTGCTTGAAGGTATATAAAGTTGATGTGAGGATGGAGGGGAAACAGTGCGCACCGGCCGGGCTTTGAAGATCGAGCTCCAATCAGTCACCAGTAGCACAGGAAGGGTTGTTGTGAGATAACTAATATAGAGCTGAGAGAGAACATGGTTTGTGTTAGTTTAAGGTGGTGCGATTAGGGGGAGTAGTGGATTAGCGTGCCGAGCGGAAGGAGAGGAAGCTAGCTGCACCGTACCCCAGCACAGGGGCAGGCCTCCAACGTGCCCGCCCATCATCTCTACCCACTGCCCACCAACATTGAAATTGCATTCCCCGATATACTAACCGGATTGGTTCAAGACTTGGAGATCGACGAACCAGGTCTAAGGTAGCTCATGGCCTACATAAATCAGCTTATCTCGACTCAGCCCACTCAGACCGTGTTTGGTTAGGCTTTTTTCTTGTCTTTTGACTTTGGCTTATAAACTATAAAAGCACCTACTTAGTTGTTTTTGACTTTTGACTTTTGGCTTATATCATAGTAAAACATAAATCAAAAGCCAAAATCTCATAGCCTACTTAAGTGCTTTTAGTCTTATAAGCCAAAGACAAAAGCTAAGTAAAAAACCTAACCAAACACCCTCTCAGGCGTAAGGCTGGGTTAGCGAGGCCGCCTGCAGGTACATGAGTAGTCCATTGGACACACACACCACACACACATGGTTACGGCGTCATATGACACAGGCATCCCGTAACCGATATTGTACACAAATCATACATCTACCCTACCGAGGTATTCGCTAATACCAGACAAGCAGGAGTAGCGCTTTACCTCCACCGATGAGGGTCCGAATCTGGGTAAATCATATGCAATATCGCCCTCCCGCGGTCGGCCATCGACGGTAAGATTGTCGTCGGCCAGCTCATCCGGCACGCTGGACATCGCCATCGAAAACTCCACCTTGTAGTACAAGCGTCAGGATCCTGACCATCGGCATTGTCAATCTCTTCATCGTCTACGATTAACACCGATGTCAACACCGACTCCATCTTGCCCGTCCTCGACGACGAGGCGACCGTGGGTGAGAACTCTGACAGCTCTTCTTCATCAACAAAGGTGCTTAAGGCGGTAAATGGTGAAAACGCGGCCGCAAGAACAAGAACCGGTGTGGCAGCTTGGTGCGCGAGACGCCACAGATATTCTCCGCACTCCTATCATGCCTGACACCTACACCGTCGAGTCTGCTCCGTCTCTGAAGCGAAGTCGCTTGTTGTTGCTCGCTGAGAAGTAGCGTCTCGATCGTGAAAAAGAGATCATTTGAGCAGCGCGAGCGCGAACAGAACACAGTGGCGTAACACATCGGTCGCGACACCAGTCTCGGCGAGCCACGGGAAATCCCAATCCATGTTCATGTCTTGTGGTGTACAATTTATCCATTTCTATAATCATATGAATTTTTTGTTTTAATCTGAATTATTGTTTGAACTATGTTATTTGAATGGTTAAATTGTTTTTTTTACCTTTTTTGGTAAAAATGATGTCTCAATATATATGTATCATGAAGTATGTCAAATATGAAGAAAAATAGAAATGGACAAAAGAAACATTTGTCCGGACAATTTGGGGTGTGCCTTGGGTACAATTGTTCTAATGTCCGCAGACACTGTTCAAGGTACCCAAACAGACACAATTTGAAAAAAAAATCATGATATATTTTGGGGGTGCCCTTAGCTCCCTTAATCACCTAGCTTGCTGCTTACTCATTTAACCATGGATATGTACATACTACTACCTTTGTCCCATATTATAAGACGTTTTAGGGCATCTCCAGTCGTTCCCCCCATAGGCCGTCCGGATAGCCGCCCGAACGAGCGCTATGGGGGGCGTCCGGACGAGATGCCGGCTATGGGGTGCGGCCCTCCCCAGTCGCCGCCCCCAATGGGATTGCATTTCCTTTTTTTTACTGGTACATATTTCTGTGTCATTTCCACAAACAACCTACGAGCGGTTGGAGTCCGGCCTCACCGCCGCCGCCGCGTACTACGCCACCATGTGGACCGTGCCGCAGCAGTCGCACGCCGAGGTCGCGCTCTCACTCGACGTGCTCCGCTGCCGCGCGGCGAGGTCTTGTGGAGCGGCGTCCACCTCCCCGACCTCGACCTCCCTCGTCACGGCCAGCGCCACCGGAGCACGGGGACGTGGGGACAACTGCTAGAGGAAGGGATGGTCGACGACGAGTTGTCCCGGAGCTACGCCAGCTCGCTGCGGAGGTGAGAAAGAAGACGGAGCGAGCCGCGGCACGGCGACGGCAACGAATCCGTCCGTGGCGTTAGAGGGACAGCCTCGGCACGCCGATGCTCCTTCGCGTCCCCGTCGAGGAAGCGCAAGAGCGTGGACATAGGGACAACGACGAATCCGTCTGTGGCGGCAGAGGAAGGACGACGAATCCGTCTGTGTCCCCGTCGAGGAAGCGGAAGAGCGTGGACAGCTCGGCACGCCGGTGCTCCTTCGTGCCCGGGTGCCCCATGAAGAACAAGGTGCAGAGGAGCGTCGAGGACAAGACCATCCTCGTCGAGCACAACCACAGCCAGCCGCCGACGACGCCGTCGTCCCAGCAGCAGCACAACACCGGCAAGAACGCCACTGCCGCAAAGCCGTAGGTGTCGGAGACACCTCAGCCTCACCACCCGCAGCCGTAGCAGCAGCAAACCTCGCGGCGCGGGGAAGGAGGCGGCTGGTGCGGGAGGCGCGGGGAAGGAGGCCGGCGGCGGGATGCATAGGGCGTGTGGAAGGAGGCGGCGGCGTGCTGCGGAAGGAGACCGGAGGCGTCGGACGAAATTATTGCCATGAGACAGAAAAAAGGGCACGTGGAGGCTACTGATTTGGTTGCGCGGAGAAAAGTTTCGTCCGGCGCTACCAAGACACTACTCATGGGCAGGGTCATGCTTGGTAGCGCTGGACGGGGGCAGCGACTAGAGATGCTCTTAGCAAGCTCTTTTAGCTTGCTAAAACGTGTTATAATATGGAACGGAGGTAGTATATGGGAAGCTAGGAGTAGTTCAATCCTGCTGAAAATTAAGAGTTTGCCCGGGGTTTAAATTTTCCCTGGGTCCGCCAATGAGTAGTTCAATCCTGTACTAACCAGTAGTAACTCTTGTTTCTTCATTTCTTTTTAACGAAAAAGGAACAATCTGTCGTGCATGTTACTTTAACCCTAGCGCAACGCATGAGCACACAACGTGACTCCGTGAGCTGTCGCCTGCGCGCGGCCAGTGTCGCCCCATCCCCATATAGGCCATACCTAGATGGATGGAAGTAGTGGACGCCGCAGGAAGAAAGCGTCGCTCATCATCCAGACGGGGGAAACCAATGCTGCCAGCCAGGCAGCGAGGCCCGAAAAGTCTTGCCACCCAAAACGACCACCCGGTCAAAAAAAGTTCCATTCCGGGGAGGTCCGGAAGCGTTTCCGGTAGTGGTTGGTTGCCATGCCGGAGCGATCGAGCTGCTGCTCGTCTCTTGCCGGTCTCGGCATGCAATAAAGTCCCCTACTTACTGCATGCATGCAGTCTCCTTGCTAGAGTAGAGTAGTTTGCTTCACGCACACCGTTGCCCAGTCTGCTACAACTGGTAAAGTTTGGGTTTATTTGTGCAGCCGGCCGATCGATCGAGTGGGATGATGAGGACGTGAACCCGGCCGGCCGGGCCCGAGGAATCTTTCTTTATATACCCCAATTACTTCGGGCTACCGTGCGTAGTGCGTGTGTTTCGGTAAGCGTCGTCGCGGTGAGCGACCACTGCACGCATGCATGTGATCGATTGGTAAAGTAACGTGATTGCGCTTCCCGACCCATCACACCTTTCCGTGGGTTCATAAAGCATGCATATGCAGCATCTAGTACTGCCCATCCTAACTTTTTTTTGGTCTCTTGAGTACGTACAGTACATACGTGTAGTACGCCGCCATCACGATTCACGAACTAGCGTATCGCCCATACCAACCCTGTTTCTACTACGACGAGTTCGACACGTGATGTCTTTGATCAGTGTAGGCGTGCAGCTAGCTTTGGTGCATGCTCATGCACGTAGCTAGATCCATCCTACTTACACTACGTGCACCGAGACAGACAGAGAACATGCCGCGAGCACGGCACACGCACGTACATACATCGTGTACGGTAGAGTACGTAAAGAAGGCGGTCTACTGTTATTTTGTTGAGAGTGTACCGTGTGTTTGCCTGCAGGTAAATTGGCAGTGGCAGAAAGGAATGGCCCGTCTCTATTAAGTAGGGCATGCTAGCTAGGCCCGACAGCGGACATGTTACACATGGTGCGCCTGACACACGGAATATCGATGCGTGGAGCTAATGATGCGAAGCTGTCGTTTTACGCGTCGTCCCCTAGCTAGCACACGTAAACCTTTCGGTGACACCAGTAACCGGTCGGCCTATTCTTGCAATTAAATTACACCATTAGAAATTTAGATGTTACAATATCAAGTGGTATAACTTTCGTGTATATAATTAATATATTATTGAAAATTGACAATTCAGTGATTTTCTTGATAAAGAGCATACTTAATAAGAGTATGAAATATTACATCCGACCTCTATATAAGTAGAATGCACACAGTCTCAACCACTCTATGTACGGAGTACTACATGACTATTAATTGGTTGTTGAAAAAGAGTATTAATTGGCTTGGGAGCCACTCTAGCTTGATGTTTATTAGAGTCAAACTTACGTTCAGCTGCACTGGACTGTACTCTGTAGAGTGTGGGCTATAGATGCCTAGGTCTTTTTTATGTTGAGGAATCTGATGACTGGATTTTTATTCGTTGAAAGATTTTTTTTTTAAAGTACATGGCACTACGTGTGATCACACAGAAATCACATGCTAAAAGCGATCCGGCCTATAAGGTAACCAAATTAATTCGTATACTGAAATTATAAATTAAATCTGGTCTCATCACATGAAGCTAGCGAGCTCAAAGTGAGCTGTCTCGGTTTGACCACGGGTCTGGAAAAAGAGGGAACTAGCTAGTTAGGCCAACTTTTATATCGTTGTTGTGATGGTGGGACTGATGTAACCAGCTAATTTTACACCCCGCCTCATGTTTTTTATACTCCCTCCATTCACTAATACACAAACATGTTTTAGATGTTTAAATGTGGACTACATATAAACTAAAATGAGGGGAACATACATAATAAAAAACACGTCTAGCTACATACAAATTAAGAAAAAACTAAAACATCGTATATTAGTGAACGAAGGGAGTACCATTGTATAAATCCAGAAGCGTCACTGATTGATTGTAGTGTTGTAAGAAAACTAAAAGAATAAAACGCACAAAGACTTGAGAGAAATGACTTGAGAGAAAAGATACAATGCAATACATATTCATGCGTTGGTAACTAGCCAACAACTCGTTGTAAAATAACAACAGAGCTCAAGCAACATGTGCATGCATTGATACAACATATGTGGATTAAATATTTGATTTTAAAATAAATACTACTTTTGGCACTGAATGGTTTGAGCAGTTCTTGTGATGATAGTATTTTTTTCTCGAACGACAAAATATAATTTAAAAAATGAATAACACAACACACAAATCACAGAATAAAAATGCATTGTGAAGACAATATTCAATATTTATTATTGGAATCACCATTCGGTACATGAATACTATATGAAGAGTACACAATATACAACATAATATTGCTTCCAACTGTGATGTTCTAACTAATCATTTACATATTCCTTCTAACATTTTGCTTTTGGACATGCTCAGAGCTGATATCTAAATATAGAAGTCACTCATGATATTTTGTAGAGTACTCACCTTTCGGGCCTACGGAAAAAATCAATTTTAGTATTCAAGTGCCAAAAAACAATATGAAGGCATACATTTCCTAACATGGATATCTTTACCTGGGTAAGCACCAGTATCCATGCTTCTTTCCTGGAAAATTGACTAGAGGCAATTGCTTTAATATTAGTAAACATTGCTCATATGTATGTACATATAGAGCAAAGTCTAAACACTTAATCTGATAGGCACAAGTAGAAATCCGACGGGTTCGCATGAGATAGGAGAAGCTACGTGTGGAAAACATTTAAAAAATCACGAAAAAACTGTTTGACACCATTTTGTATCAGGAAACATAAGAATAAATTATGGTTCGGGGAAACTGAGTACAGAACAAATCAATTCAAAGGAGCTTGAGTCCAATTTTAATGGGTCCTTAATACAAATAAACCTTCTCATGACCAATATTTCAATTTTCCATTGAGAAACATCCTTAATTTTGTATTTTTCTCGTATGTAAACTGTGGAAATTAGTGTTTCCTAGGGATTTCAGACCACCTTGTGTTCAGTTTGTAGCCAATTTTTTTGTGTTCAATTTGTAGCCAACTCTAGACGCATGTGGATTGTTGAACTATTCCTCGACGCCTCCAGCAGCCCTGTATCACAATTGGTTTTTAAGTTACCTTGGATGAAGAGAAGGTAGCAGGATAGCTCATTGCATCAATCACAGTTGATGCTTACCTTTGTTGTGATTGGCGGGAAAATCGATTTAGAGTAGGGGAGCTATAGGTAGGCTAGGAGAAAATCTGAAGAGCGAGGGAGATTGTATAAATTGTACTGTGGGTATGTGATGCATTGTGTGTGGGAGTGGATGATGGATAGGTGGATCGATTTGGGGAATTGTTCGTTCACACATACCATGCAACGAGCATCTAGCCAGCACACGGGTCGCCTGCCTCCATCTAGGGTTCTTGCGATTTGGGGTG
>QRDG01002347.1:0-217485 GCA_012064385.1 Puccinellia tenuiflora | reverse complement strand
CAACAAATCCACCGGCAAATCGATCGGGATCGAGCGGAAAAGTGACTCACTGACGGATCTGGTGCGGCGGCGGAGATTGGGCGGGGAACGGCCGGAATCGAGGGCGGGCGAGTTGGATCCGGTGCGGCGGTGACTCGGCGGGAGGAAATACGGCGGGAAATGGCCGGGATCGAGGACGGCGGGTGGCGGCGGCGACTCGGGGGGGGGGGTGGGGGTGGAGAGGAACTACCCGACACGGAGCTGAAATGTCCCTCCTGCCAGGTTATTCGGGGCACCGTCGGTTTGGAGGGGAAAACCGCGTATATATGGTTTCGGGGGGGGGGGGGGGGGGGAGTTCTCGGGCGCCTGAAAAAAATTTACGGGCCGGACACTTTTTCGGTGGTCTGCCTCGTTTTTCCTCGCGCGTACCGTATCGGACGGTTATTTTATCAGTTCGAGGCGTTTACGGGCTCTGCTAGAGATGCTCTTACAAAAGAAGGCAATTTTCTTAGTTTTGGCCGACGTCTATTATACATGGTTTCGCATTAACATTCTGTGTATAAAGGGTTAGTGAAGCGGTCCGCATAATTAGTTGTCCAATCCTATATATTCTGACGCTAACATTATTTTTCTTCAAATTACCACCATTCAATGTGACCTCGAGTTTGCAATTTGGTTTTAGCTTGATACGAATGCAAATATTTTGCAGGTTTTAGTTCATCTGCTTGACCTGCCATTGCCAAAATAGACTCCATTACAAGGAATTTTCTTTGTAGAACAACCATATGCAAAACATTTTCGGTTAATACGATCTTCCCAAGCCTAGGCTCGGTGGCTAATTAGCCAGTTACACACTGCAGCCACCATGGCAGTAATATCTGTGTGAATGGTCAGTAAGCTCACCTACATTAATTCGTTTTGTTGTGTATATTGAACGAATAACTCTTCCACGTAATTTCTTCTTTGATACATCAACTCACACTATTGCACTAACAAGCTGAATTATAGTTTAGTGGAAAGTTTTGTTAGGTCTCTAGGAACCAAAATTGATGCTTCGACATGTATTGAAACTAGTAGTAGATGGTCTCCTAAATAGTATTGTTGGTTTACATCTTGGGTAACAGGCTATTGAAGCAATCAACAAAATTGCTCCTCCAGCCTGTATTTGCAGGCTGGGCTGTTCCATTGCAGGCTGTCCATAACTCTTTGTATCCTTGATAAGAATGTATCCTCTGGCTGTAGCACTATGTTCCACCTTATCTGATGTTGTGCTACAGTTTGATGTCTGTCTTGAGTATAACCATTTTATTGTGACCAATGGGGATTGACTGTCAGCTTAGGAGATAAGGATTGTGTAAATTTATTTTATACAATTGGCAAACCATTCCTATGTGAGTTTTATGTCCCTGCACGATCACATGATGCCCTAGTTCTGAAACAACCTTAGTTTAAACATATGTTTGCTCTTTTTTTTTAAACATGTATACACAATTAGCTCAGACAATTGCTTGTTTTGCTCTATAGTATGGAGCCAGTCCATGCATACTGTTCAATTCCAATTATGGTGATGATTGATTAGATAATATATCCATTTTTTTGACTTTTCTTGTAAGCTGGAATAACCATAATGCTTAGGATTATGGTCAGTCATTTTTCCATTGACAGTTTATATACATCGAAATATATTGAATTTCTTGTTGATGAGTATTGGTTGCTATTTTCTGTAACTCTATCGTGATAGATATATTGAACTCCAGGAATTTGTCCATTGGGCTCACTCGACTGTCCATTATATGCAGTTTCCACAATGTCTGGCGGTACACAATCTGAAGGCTCCCAACCATCTGCTTCTCCTGTAAAGCCCGCGTCGACTTCATTGCAGAAAAAAGAACTCTGGCAACACCTCGTTTGTCACGGAGCTGAGAGATCACTTCCACGAGTTCATTCATGCCTCGATGGACGAACACAAGACATGTTTAACAAATACTGTCAAGAAAATGTTTGCAATGTCAAAGGCCGTTGCAGAGAGAACTGCTGAAACAAAAGAAGCTGGACCTGAAAGCGTTTTGCCACTTCAGACTGAAGTGTCCCGGTAGATATGTGATACAATGGTAGTTCTATGTAGCCAAAGGTTTTCACTGTCACTGCATAATCCTGAGGTAGCAAACAGTATAGTTACACCTTTTGATGAATATATTATGTACAGTTACGGCATGCCGTCCTTCTTTGACTTTGCAAAGCAATCTATACAAGAATAGGAACACTCGTTTTTCTTCATCTATCCTTTTGCCTATAAAAACATGTCCTTGTCTATCTACAAGTGTGTCACAAGTAGTATGACGACTGCGCCAACTACTAACCTAGCTGAAGAAGCGACCCAACTGCTCCTCCGTGGTGACATGGAGGTGTCCAGTTCGTTGTAGAGGGAGCTGAGCCTGAAATCCGGGTTTGATCCGTACAGCAGCTGCACGCCTTCAACGTCGTCGACGGTGAGGTCTGCCTTCTTCTGCAGCGGTTTGATGGTCGGGTACATGACCGCCTTGGGCGACGTCGAGTGCCCGAGCCCAAGGACATGACCGATCTCGTGCGTCGCAACGGACTCCAGGTCGACGGCTGCTGATGTTTCCGTCCCATCGTCGAAGTCCAAAGCCCACTGCTCCGAAGCGTCGAGGTGGAGCCGCCCGTTTCTTGGGGAGAAGGCGTGGCCGAGTATGCCGAGCGGCCCGTCGAACGGCACGCCGTCGCCGTGGCTGCCCTCGTAGAACCCCAGCTTGATGTCAGCTTCGCCGTAGTCGTCCGTCTCCTCGAACGACACGGGGATCACGAGCGCCCACCGCTCGAACGCTCGCCGGAACACGGCTCGCACGTCGTCAGGTAGCAGGTAGCTGATGGTGGCGGTCGGCGACACGGCGTAGGTGAGCACGATCCGGTCGGACCGCCGCCGCCACCTCGGCCTGCCCTTGAAGAACGTGAACCGGCTGACCGCGCCGCCGCCTGGAGAGACGGACACGCCGTGGCCGTGGTCGTCCTCGACGCCGCAGCGCGGGGACATGATCTGGTCGAGCGTGGCGGCGTCGAGCCGGCCGGTGACCGCCAGGCTGAGACGGGATTGGTACCGCTTCACGGCGGCCTCGAGGTGCTCGTCGAAGGCGTCGGTCGGCTCACCACCGTGCTCCATGTACCCGAACGTGGCCAGGTACCGCTTGAGCTCGCCGAGCCCCGTGACACGGCTCCCGCGCCGCGCGTCCTGCAACCGCTTGAACGAGTGCCAGCCCTCGCCGTCGTGCCGGCCGTGCGTCGGCGAAGGCCGCGCAGCAGCGGCAGGGTGGGCGGACGAGAGGATCACCAAGAGCGTCGTCACGACGAGCAGGAGGCACGCGGCTGCGTGGCCGCGACGACATGGAAGCATCAGAGCCAGACGCGCACGCGCTGGCCGTTATGCCGAGGTGTACGCTTGGTGGTTATTCTCGTTACCGGTCTCGCGCGGCAAAGAATCCTGTGCGGGAAACAGGACAGAAGAAAGCGGTGCGGATAGGGGGCTGATGGGCCTTTGGTTGGCCACCGGCTGACTCCGTCTTCTTCTTCGTCGTCGTCGTCGTCGTCGTCTCCCGGTGGCCTTCGCCGTCACGCACGGACCGGTCCGATGGAAGGACCCGAGCTCTCCGTCACTCGCGACGACTAGTTGCTGCGAGCCGCCGTGACATCAAACACAAACGCATATAACCTCCGGATTCGTTTTGGACACGCCTCTTGCCACGTCCTCTGTCAGGAGAGGAGAACGCCGGACAAGGATGATGATTATAAAGTTGACAAGCTAATGGTTTAGGTGATTTTGGATGATGATTACGGATGCCCCTGTCAAACGGCGTTTTCAACGCTTTCAGCGCACACGCCAAGTTGGAAAACGACACGGCCGTTTCTCTCCTTGGTCGTAACGAGTGGCCTACGTATGTAGAGTACTAGCAAGAGAAATTGCTCTAGCCTAGCAAGAAAGGTACCTTTGCACCTTCTGTTCAAAGAACTTTCGTCTTTCCCCTGGTATCATAGCCAGGAACACCACATCGATTGTTCAAAACCTGCAAACAATAGCAGAGCCAATTATTTCGAGCATACTGATCCTGTGACCGGTTTTCTCCCAATAAAAGGATTGTACTACATTTGTTTGCCGATGCAAACCGGTCGTATCACGATCAAATGGGGATCTCTTGTCTAGCGCGAGGTGTTCGACCTCAATATCTTCCATCGTCTCCATCCTTCTCACGAGACACGGGCGACCCATCCGATCGTAACCCGCGTGCGCTGCACCACAGAAAGCCGCCCTGCCTGGCGCCAAGAGCAGCAAACAGTCTCTGTGTCCTTTTTTTCCCTGGACAATGGTTTTGCAGTTTCTCCACAAAATGTTCGAACATCTCTGGAAGCGTTGGCTGACGCTTCATCGCATACAAGGCTTGACATTATGCTATTTATTTTAAATGACGCAAAATGTTTGCCTAATATATTAATTAAGTAAAAGAGAATTATCCAATTAATTAACAGAAATCGGACGAAAACTGTTTTAAAACCAAGTTAAATGTATCTACCGTCCTCGAACTTGCTGGCTATGTCCGAAATGGTCCTTGTACTTATAAAATTACTTAATATGGTCCATAAACTCACTTACTCATATGGTCTAAAACTAGAATCACCCCGTATTTTGCTGACATGTCACCGTATAGATCCGAAAAAAATAAAAATAAAAATTTCATACATTTTTACTTTGTTTATCCAAAATTTACAAATTGAACCATTTTGTAAACCTTGAGGTTTTTGGCCAAAATGTTTGAATATTAACAACACCGTAACTCTGAACATTGCTCTGCTGGGTGTGAGATAAAGGTGCTAGTGATGACGTAATGGACGGACCATGGCGCCCGTACTCGTTGGTGTTCACCCCAATCAAAGTTGTAGGATACAACGGGTGGCAAATTTCCCTAAGTGAAGAATCAAGATTTAATTGAATCAGTAGGACTTTGAAATCAACAGCGAGGTATTCAACAACGATCTCTGGCGCTTGATCATCGTTGAATGCGGATCTGCACACATTCAAATAATTACTTTGCCCCCAACGATAGAAAGGTTGTCAATCTTCCCGGTCTGCTAAAAATAAAGCGGTTAAAATGTATGGTGAAGAGAATAAAATATGGAAACGGACCAGCGAGCAAGTGATTGTGAAAATCAAGTAAAAGTGGTTGTGATCCATGGAAAAAGATGGACCGGGGACCATGGGTTCACTAGTGGTGTCTCTCCATAAGATAAAATACTCATACGATGGGTAAACAAATTACAGCTGGATAATTGACAAAGTTGTAACACAAACTTAATCTAGCTATGACAAAGAGTTCGTGCTAATATTCATGTAGACATCACGTAAAAACAACAAAGACTGTTATCCAACTGCATCTTTATCTAAATAATAAAAACTTATAGATATATCTGACACGTATCAGCTAACCAATGAACTAGCTAGCTGTTTGTGATCAAATTTGGGGTGATGTTGTACATAAGGGATAGATGTCGATGGAGCATTTGACGTAAATGCTTCTGATGCGATGATGTGCTGATGGCTTGTTTGTAGTAGGAACGGACTCTGATGCGCGAGTTAGATTAGATGAGTACCTAGTCAGTAGGTTTGGGCCTACAGTTAAGGGCTAAATGAATTTTGTACTTGCCTAATCGGTCAGTATTATGCTGAGATAGAATGATAATAACGACGATTCATTGATCTGACTCTGTGTCTTGCAGGATGTTGTCGGACGCATTGCTCGAGGGTTTCATCGCGCCGAAGCACGGAGAACTGAGCTTCCTACGAGAGATTTTTTTTCGAAATGGGGCTGGCCCCCGTCTCTGCATCAAAATGATGCATATGGCCTTTATTATTTTATTTTATTCTTCGTCCAACCGGACAAAAAACCAGTACATATCATGGGTCAGATAGGGTCGATACATGAATCAACCATCTGAACATACAACGAGAAGAAGCCTTATGACACATCAATAATCTAGCCGGTTATGCAGCCGCCAACCGCACTGGTTGTATAAAACTTTGGCTACCATCTTCAAAATGTTGCACCCAGAATTCATGGTATTGCGATGCTCCACTGGTTGGAGATAAGACCACGTACGGATCTAATGGGTAACCAATGGGATAACCTACAAAAAAGATGTTTGTTTTGGTTTGTTAAAAACATGATCATTACGTACATTCCAAATGGCCCAAAGCACAGCACACACTCCAATCCTAAAAAATATATTTCAGATTTATTTTAGAAATGCCCTTGAGCCAATTCCCAAAAAGGTTGTTGATATTTTTAGGTGGTGTCAGGCTAAAGGACATGTGGACTATTCGCCAAATAGTTTTTGCAAAGTGACAGTCAAAAAATAAGTGTTGAATTGTTTCATCCTTTTCACAAAAACAACACCGTTGATTCCCAGTCCAATTTCTCCTTGCTAAGTTATCTTTGGTTAGAATGACCTTTCTGTGAAGGAACCACATGAAAATCTTGATTTTCAGAGGAACCTTCATTTTCCAAATATATTTGCGTAAATATTGAGTGTGCCCGTTTAGGAGATCTAGATACATAGACTTTACAGTAAATAAACCGGAGGAGGTTAAACCCCAAACAAACTCGTCTTGTGTGTTTGTGAGGTTTATGTCCATCAAACGGTTCACGAGATGCAGCCACTTATCCCACTTATTTCCAGTTAATGATCTACGAAACGATATATTTACCGAAGTACCCGATAAAGTATCAGCCACCGAAACTTGTTTTCGTTGGACAATACTAAATAACATCGGATATTGCTGTGCTAGAGGTGAGTCGCCTAGCCAAGTATCTTCCCAAAACCTGGTACTCCTACCGTCTCCTATTTTAAAGAATCCTCTACTAAAAAAGTCATCTTTAACTTTCATTAGCCCTTTCCAAAACGGCGAATCAAAAGGCCTAACCGTCACTTGAGCAAAAGTTTTCGTTTGTAAGTATTTGTTGTGTATTAATTCTTGCCAAACTCCTTCATTTAAGAGTTTGAACAGCCACTTACTAAGCAAACACATATTTTTAACTCCAAAACTTCAATACTGAGCCACCCTTGATTTTTGGGTCGGCACATAATTTCCCATTTTGTTAACCTATATTTCCGTTTGTGACCATCACTTTGCCAGAAGAATCGTGATCTAAACATATCAAGTCTCTTGCGAACCCCTTTTGGAATCTCAAGAAACGAAAGCATGAACATAGGGAGGCTAGTGAGAACCGAATTTATCAAAATTAACCGGTCTCCATAGGAAAGCAATTTCCCTATCCAGCTACTTAACTTCTTCTCAAATCTATCTTCTACCGCTTTCCAATCACTGTTCTTAAGTTTGCGAAAATGTATTGGAATTCCTAAGTATGTGAAAGGCAAGGATCCCGGCTCGCATCCAAAGAGTTGAGTGTATTCACTCTCCGCATCTTTTGCATTGCCAAAACAATAAATTTCACTCTTGTGGAAATTTATTTTCAGCCCCGATAATTGTTCAAAGATACACAAAATAAGTTTCATGTTTAGAGCCTTTTCTAAATCATGTTCCATGAAAATTATTGTGTCGTCTGCATATTGTAAAAAAGATACTCTCCCGTCCACTAAATGAGGGATAAGACCAGCAACTTGGCCATCCTCCTTTGCCCTATTAATCAAAATAGCAAGCATGTCGGTCACAATGTTAAATAAAGTGGGAGATAGAGGATCCCCTTGTCGTAAGCCCTTCCGGGTTTGGAAATAGTGACCTATGTCATCATTCACCTTCACACCCACACTCCCACGACTAACGAATTGGTTAACCCATTCACACCAAACAGGATCAAAACCTTTCATGCGCATCACTTGTTGAAGAAAGTTCCAGTTAACTTTATCGTATGCCTTCTCGAAATCTATTTTTAGAAGAACTCCATCCATCTTTTTTGTGTGTAACTCGTGAATTGTTTCATGCAGAACTAGCACGCCTTCTAAAATATGTCTTCCTGGCATAAAAGCTGTTTGGGTAGGCCTTATTACTGTTTGAGCTACCTCGGTAATACGGTTTGTGCCAACTTTTGTGAAAATCTTGAAACTCACATTAAGGAGGCATATAGGTCTATATTGTTGAATCTGAATTGCATTCTCTTTCTTGGGTAAAAGAATAATTGTCCCAAAGTTTAGACGGAACAGAGGCAACTCACCCTTTTGAAAATCCCTAAACATTGCAAACAAATCATCTTTAATAACATCCCAACACTTTTGATAGAATTCAGCTGGAAACCCGTCTGGTCCCGGGGCTTTATTCTTTTCCATTTGCATAATTGCGTCATGAACCTCTTTCTCGGTAAAACTAGCTGTGAGAATTTCATTTTCTTGATTTGACAATTGGGGCATATCATGATTTTCGGTTTCTATCAAAGAAAAGTTGTTTGTTGCCGGTGCGCCAAATAACTTCTTATAGAATTCCGAAATATAAACTTTTATATTTTCCTGTCCAACTATTGTTCCTTCGTCCTGTTCCAACTGAAAAATCTTTTTCCTCCTATGCTTTCCATTAGCGATTAGGTGGAAATATTTAGTGTTATTCCCCCCTTCCTGGACATGTTTAACCTTTGCTCTTTGAGCCCATTTAGCCTCTTCAACTCGCCGAAGTTTAGCTAACGAATCATTTGCTTCCCTCAACATAACTCTCTCGGAATTAATGAGTGGTGCAATTTCTGCTTTTTTATCTAGTAGGTCAATAAGATGTAACAGCCGGTCTTTCTCTTTCCTATTCTCTCCAATTAAGTTTTTAGCCCACACTTTCAAAAAGCTCCTCAAATGGCGAATCTTATTTTGCCAGATTTCTACACTAGACGTACCATGCAAAATAGATGCCCACTCTCTCTTAATTATATCCATAAAGCCTTCTTGGCTAAACCAAGATAGTTCAAAAGAGAAATGTGGCTTATTCCCTAGGTGAGCTTGTTCACCTGAATCAAGAATAAGAGGTGTGTGATCCGAACCAGCTCTAGGGAGAGCGCAAACCGAGACTAAAGGGAATTTGTGTTCCCACTCAACACTTGCGAGAATTCTGTCTAGTTTTTCGTAAGTTGGTTTGGCACACCTACTAGCCCATGTAAATTGCCGGCCTGACAAGGCTATTTCGTGCAAATCTAAGATTTCAATGATGGCATTAAACATGAATGGCCATCGAGAATCAAAATTGTCATTATTTTTCTCTTCTTTTCTCCGAATAATATTAAAATCCCCACCAACTAGCATAGGTAGAGTTTCATTATTGCATGTACGGGCCAACTCAGCTAGAAACTCATGTTTATGTTCATCCTGAGCAGCCCCATAAACCGGAACTAGTGCCCACTCGAAACCATCATTTTTTGAACGTAACTTGAACTTAACACATCTATCTCCGTGTGAGACATTATTGACGTGTAAAGTTGTGGAGTTAATTCCGACGAGCATACCCCCTGACCGCCCTTGTGGTGGTAGGCAATACCAATGATAATCAAAACCTCCCGACAACTTCCGTAAGAAAGGAGCCGTAAAATTCGATCTACCCGTTTCCGAGATGGCAAAGAAATCTATCTTTTGTTCTCTAATAACTTCAATCACAAGTAAATGTTTTGCTGTATCCCGAAAACCATCACTGTTCCAAAAACACCCCCTCATTATAATCCAGGTCGTTGTTTAGTTCTTAGTCTATCACTTCTTCTAACTACCGAATTAGTTTTAGCATTTTTCTTACAGACCCTTGTGGTCTTTATTAGTTGTGGAGTATGATCCTTGTGATCCTCCAAGACTTTTTGTTCTTCCAATTGCAGATCATCACTTAAATCTATTGCCTCTTGTAAAACCAAGGAACCCATGTCATCTTGTTCCACTAATTCATTTCCACTACTACGTTTCAATATAGTCAATGACCGATTAAAATCTAAATCTTTTATTAAGTCTACCGAGCTAACAATTTGTGCAGGAGATTTACCCAAAGATACACCTAGTTTAGAAGATCTAGCAATAACAACTTCAGTAGGAATAGAAGCTAAAGTAAACTTTGGCGAAATAAAAGTACCTGAACTGCTGCCGGGATCACGTGCGTAAGCCTTGTGCTGCGCTCGCTCCATCACCGTTGCATCCGCATTAGGTTGTGCCCTGAGACGATCACTTGATCGGATTCCAGTAACCGAAGATTCGGAAATGCCTCCATACTTAATCACCTCCGCTCTAGAGTATCTGCCTCCAAGGAACACCCATGTACCCCCGGATATTGCAGATTCGGCAATCCCAGCAGGTGTACGCGGAGACTGCACTTCCCCATCAGCATGAACACATGGTGACCTCACCAACGTCTTCCGAGGGCGGGGAGATGGGGACCTAGAGGGTGTCATCGCTGCTTGCATCGGTGAATCAGACGCATGTTTGTTTGCATTTTTGCCCGGCGAAGAAGTGTGCAATTCACCCACGGACACTTCAGCAGAATCTAAGCTGCCAGCCAGCTCCAGCCGCGGCAGAGAATCAAGAGGAAACTCTGTCTCGGCAGCTTGCCGCGGCACAGAAAAGCCGAAATCTCTGCCACGGCAGGATTTATAGGAGTGAAATCCTCGAACAGCAGTGTCCCCCGAGAATTAAAATTCGGCGGTGCAGAGCGAGCAACCTCCGCTTCTTCCTCTTCCACTATCTCATACCAGCGCTTTGAAGGCACTGATTTGGAGCCATGAGTATTGTTGTATGATTGAGGAGTGGAAACAGTGGTCTTGTCCATTGATCCATCCTTCTCAGTCGATTCTTCTGCATTTTTACCTCCAGTATCCATAGGCTTCACCTGAGAATTAGTATCAGAGTATTCCTCAGAAGCCGACTTGTCCTCCTTTTTATCTTCCCTTTCCTTTTCTTTGTCATCATTTCGGTCTTGATTCTCTCCCTCCCCATTATCCAAATCAAATGAACCAGCTGGGACAATTGAGCCATCTTCAGCTTCTATGTCAAAATAAATACCGAAACCTTCACCATCATAAAGATGATCCAGACTACGAGGTATGCCCTGCAGGCAAGCACAATCAATTCGTGCTCGAACAATCCCATGTTCCCTAGTGAACTTCATATCCACCTCCTTTGTCTTACCAACTAGAGAGCCAACTGCAAAGAGAGCCAGATAATCCCTATAGAGAGTCTCCGGACATCCTGATACACGTACCCAAATATCATAAAGCCCCCATTTATCAAGCTTTCTAGAAACCCAGTCTTCAAAGTACATCATGCAATGATTCTCCTCCACCTCAATGAACTTTATTTTCTTTAACCTTACCAAGTCCGCCTTTGTTGGGAAGACAACCCGGAAAGCTTGCTCCCCATGGGCAGAAATATCCCACCGATGATCCCCTGGAACCAGCCATTCAAGCTCCTTTAAAACTTGTTGGCTTGTCATTGTTCCACCGGTTATGCGAATTCTGCCCACCTTACCACTATCATTCTTCATCCGCAGGTTGTCTGATTTTGGAGTCTCAAAAAAGTTCAAGCACTCCCTTGCAATGCCATAGGTGATAGTTGTCGGTTTGGGCATTTTTGGCAGGTGACAATCAGCATCGGCATGCATTGCAGAGTCACAGTAAATGCAAAGTACAACAGTACAATCATCGGCCACATGCCCAGATAGATCACACCAAAAACATTTTTTTAGACTTGGCTAAATTACCTACCTGATCCGTGGTTGTGTTAGGTGTTTCCACCCCCTTTACCCCTCCGGTTTGCACAGGCCGTGCTTCAGCTTGAGGAGGGTTGGGTGGTACCGCTGCTGGTTGCTTGTCCTGCTGCACCACGGGATCATGCTGCTCATTACGACGTGTGTTGTTGTTGCGAACACGCCACCTATCCTCTCCACGGCCTTAGTTCCCATTGTTATTGTGTCGACGAAAATTGATATTATGCCCATAGGCATTAGTCTGATTGGTTCTTCTTCCTTCCTCAAACTCTCCAAAGTCCCCACCAAAACCACCACCAAAGTAATTGCCTCCATTAGCTCCAGGATTACTGTTGTACCCATAATTCTGCCTCCCCTAAAACTGACCCCGGTTGACATTGTTACCTGATCCACTTCCTTCCCCTTGCTCAAACTGCCATGAATTATTTGCGTGAAAGTTCTGTGGACCAAAACCTTGTGTTCTGTCCTCACCAGGCCATCCTCCAGCACCCCTTGACTGATCATAGCCAAAATTCCCTCGGCCTCCATTATTGGCTTGCTGGTTGCCGATCACAGGGCCTTGTCCCCGCGTCGACGCACCAAAGAGAAAGGGTTGACGGCCGTTGTTCGCTCCATCCTCCGCACCTTTGTTTCCTGACTGATTCCCATTGAAACGCGAGCCCCTGCCAGCCATGACGACATCGGCGTAGGATCGCTGCTTCGCCGTGAGCCGAACAGGAGGCGGCGATGTGTTTCTCGGACGTAAACCTAAAACCCTAGCAGACGAAACGAGCCGAGGCCTTGTGCCCTTTGTTTTTGCGAAGTTCTGCTTGGACCGACATAGTGGATGGGCCGACTGAAAAGTCGCATTGCCGGGCTTCACCTGGGCCTTGTGCCCCACCCCAGAACGCAACTGTGAAAATTTTGAAAACTTCCCTTGAATCACGCGATCCGAAACCGCTGCCGGCCGGCCTTTCCTCGTCGCCGTGAGCGCCGGCGAGCGCGACGGCTGCGTAAGAGCTGTATGACGCTTGTGCCGTATAGTCGTCCATTCCGCAGCGTCGAATGCCTCCACCAAGGTGTACACAGTTGGAGGTAATACCGGCGATTCAAATCTTTCCGTCACCGGCGTAGAAGGGAAGGTGGGAGGACTTACCGGCGGTGGCGAAACGTCTTGCAGCATCCGCACAGCCCATCTCATCTCCTTCCTCTTTGCCTCTCTTGTCCTATACTGCTTCCCCGAACACACCTGCCGATCCGGCCGCTCCAATGGCGTTCGGCACACGTACCTGAAAGACGCAGAAGAGCCAACGACGGACGGCGTCACCGGAGCGCAGTCGTCTTCATCACAGGATTCAGACGAACATGCCCAGAATCGGCCAGCAGGCGGCGGTCCGACGTCAGGGACGGCGCCGCCCCTATCGCCAGAGCCGCTCATGTTCCTCTCCTCGTGGGCCAGAGCCGCTCATGTTCCTGCAAGAGATGTATGTGCTATTTCATCTTGTTCTCGACTGTTATCTGCGCTGGTTCGACCATGGATTTTAAATACTAGCAAACGTGCCCGTGTGTTGCATGCGACGGGAGCTTATAACTGAAGCACCTATGTCCCGGAGCAGTACGACATATAAAAATAATATTTACAATGAAAGAGTTGACTTTGCATTCACTTGCCTTGAATAATTTGCTAAATTTCATCATGAATAATCTACTACTAATGAGGAAGAAGCATCAAGTATCTTGGATGGTTAGATAAGTACTACTACCAATTGTTGTAGTCATAGAAGCAAATCTAGCTTGAACCAGATCCAAGATGGACTACTCACAAACACAAACAAACAAATAGAGTTTCTTGTTCTAAAAACACATGTGTTGTAGTATCAAATAAAAAATGAATTCCTATGATCTATTTTGCTCTGATTTGCCCACGCCTATTTCAGGACCAAATGACCAATTGTTTGAGCCCTATAAAAATACCTATTTCTCATTTTCATGGGTGATGGATTTTTTTCCAGGAGTACGTCATATAGAACACACCACAAAATTCCAATTGTTTGAAGTCAGCCCTAAAAAGACACGATTCTTGTTTGACTGAGAAGACATGAAAGAACTCATGTGTTAAATGCAGTTGGAAAAATAGACTATATTCCATGATTATGTCTTCGTTGCATACATTACATTGCAATTATGAACTGCAGCTAATTAAGATGATGACTAAATTAGGCGAGATTGGGATTAAACTTAGTGTACCTTGACGAATTATACATGAAGACCCCAGGTGAACTGACATGATCGGACGAAGCGATTCCGTGGCACCGCAGAGGTCGACGAGCGGCCACAACAGACGCCTGATGCTTACGAGATCGATCGATTGCGCCGACGTTCACCGTGCTCCTCGTTGCGACATGGCCACGTCTGCCTCGTACCGGAGGAAATATTCAGTAGCAATACAGAAACTAACACATGCAGCACAACAGCCGGAGGAGTACGTAGCAGCGAGTCGGAGTTAGCAGAGCCCTCTAGCCCTCCCAGGACATCGCCGCTCTTGCCGTCCAATGGCGCCTACCGGCCACAGTGCTCTATTCATTGATATAGGTAGGGCGGAGAAGGCGGCAGTGTTGCACGCGACGTCGAGGGGTCGGAGTTCGTCGCTGGCGGCGCTGTTGCAGGCGATGGCAGAGAAGCTAAGCCATGGCGGATAGAAGATCGGTCGAGGAGACTATGAAGCTCTCGTGGCCCTCACGAGTCACGAAGAGAGCTGCTGTAGCCGCCGCCGTCTGCTCGCCGAAGACAATCGGGGTCGCCGCCATCATTGGCTTCGCTTCCCGAGAACAGAATCAACAGATCACGTCGAGATGTTGTTTCTAGGATCAATATCTTGCCGCTGAGCGCTAAAACAGGGGAAGGTTTGACGTGAGGGTTAATGATTCTGCCAAAGGCGGTTCGCGATTCCTTTCCTCTCCCGACTCGGCGACCGGTAGCCCGACCCAGCAAGAGCGACGGACGAAACGATCGACATACCTACCACGTACGGACGAAAGAGAAACATAGGTCGTATTATATAGTAGAGATAGAGATAGAGATAGAGATTGCGTATGTATGTATACGAGATCGCTCGACAATGGCCCCCCTATGACATGTACGGACCACATGCAATGTGGGTACCATTACCATCCACGATGCGGCGATGCCATCTAGCTTTGTCTAGTGGCACGTGCACGTTGATGTTGGTCTATTTAGATACTATGTAAATTGGAACCCTAAATACAAACACAAACAAATCAACAGTGCATCGATGCCATCTAGCTTTGTCTAGTGGCACGTACACGTTGATGTTGGTCTATTTAGATACTATGTAAATTGGAACCCTAAGTACAAACACAAACAAATCAACAGTCCAGTGGCAATATTTGCATATTTTCTGCCAAAATTCCTAATGTTCACAAAATGTTCAACCTGTAAATTTTGGTTAAACAAAATAAAACATATGGATTTTTATTTTAAAATATATTTTTTCGAATATATACAGCGACATGTCAGCATGATGTGTGATTCCAATTCTGAACCGTATGTGGACATATCAAGCGAGTTTAGGGACCGTATTAGATCATTTTCTGAGTTCAAGAACCGTTTTGGACATAGCCAGTAAGTTCGAGGACCGTAGATGCATTTCACTCTTTAAAACCACATGTGGACTTCTCTCAAAGTATGCAACTCCCCAGCGGCATAGGCATACTAGCCAAATTTTCCAGCCTGGTACAACCGCGAACTCTCAACACACTGATCATCACATCGCGAAGGAAACCCCACTAAAAATACAGGAACACATATTTTGGACATAAAAAGAGAACCATCCATCAACGGCTGCAGACGCTTTCCTTGTGACGCTCGTCTTACTTTTACTACTCACATACTCTTTCACATTTTTTATTTTTTCCCTCGTAGCCTTCCCTGTAGGAGGCAATCATTCTCTTTACCAGATCTAGGGCTAGCCGCCTCCAAACTAACGAGTAAGTCACAAAACACTTTTGCAAAGAGTGCTTCGGAGTCACCTGTCTCATTAACCTCGTCACACAAAGACACCACATGTCCGATGGTCATAGATGAGTGAGTGACAATAGCATCCAAACCTCCACGATCCACAAAGACGGGGGGCTGGCAAGGCTCCAACTATACAAATGTTTGTGTTTTTATCTTATACAATTACATGCATTCAACTTGCATAAATATTTGTGTGCTTCATGTGGTAGGAAAAGTTGAGCAAGAGAAATACAGTAAAGTGGGATCATGCAAGCACAAGTAAGATGGAAATCCTTCTACACCAAGGAGTCCTGGACCAATCACAAGGAGGTTAATACTTTATATGTAAACTCTCTTAAAGCCAACATACTTGAATGATTGCCCCTCTCGTGTCCCCTCGCATCGTCTCCTCCAGGAGATGACATCCTTGAAGAAGACTTTTTGAATGACTATTATCACCTTTCCTATCCTGATGCCCTAGCCTCCCACCACCGCCACCCCCTCTCTTCCGTCCCATGCCTCGTCGCTCTCGAAGGCAGCCGTCGGACAAGGCCGCACAATGTCGGTGATGGGAGAGACAAGGGTTTAACCTTGTGGCCCTCGCGTGGTGACATGAAGGTCGGTGTTGCACTGGGATTCACCCGCCGTAGTCGAGGTTGCTGGTCAATGAGTCTCCCTAGTTTTCCGTGACCTGATTCGTGTCAAATGTATCTATAATTTTTGAATGTTCCATGCTTGTTTTATACCATTGTTATATGTTTCAACCATCTTTTTATATCATTTTAGGGCATTTTATTGAACTAACCTAATGACAAGATGCCCAGTGCCAGTTCATTTTAGGGCCACCAGCCACCCCTGGCCTTGGATCCTCTATTCGGCCTCCCTTTTCGCCTAGAAATACCCTTGACCTAAAAGTCAAGGGGCAGGGCATCCATCATTTTCCATGAAACTTTCCCAAAGCCGCCGTCATCTCAAAACCCTAATTCAAGAGGGTTCTGAAACTCTTCCCGGCACCCTGTTGGAAGAGAGATCATCACCGGAGGCCTCTTCACCGCCATGTCCACCTTCCCGGTGATGTGTGACTAGTTCCACCTTGGACTATGGGTCCGTAGCAGTAGCTAAATGGTAGTCTCTCCTCTTTGTTCTCCATTGTTTATGGTCTTGTGAGCTGCCTAACATGATCAAGACCAATATTATGTAATGCTACATGTTGTGTTTGCTGGGATCTGATGAATTGTGAAGTTATGATCAGATTGTTCATGTTTATTATATGTGTTATTTATGATCTTGCATGCTCTCCGATGTATGTGGTTACTTTGGCCAAGTGATTATTGCTTAGATCTCCAAGAGAGAGTTTGGTACTACATGGTAGGTTCATGCTCCCTCCGTGCCTGGGCACGACTGACATAAACGTCTAAGGACGAGGGTGTGATGTTGCTACTGAGGGTAAAACAGCGGTGTTTGTGCCTTCATGATCATGAATATTTCTTACATCATGTATTGTGCTTAATGCAGTAATCTATTGCTTGCAACTTAATACTAGCGGGAGGCAATCATAGAAGCACTCCCAAGATGCATTATTAGTCATAGATGTAGTTGGATAATGGTCTATGTATGTTTGACGTGATGCCTACATGAATATCTCCATGAAATTTTCTTATTATAATGAGTTGTTATTCCAATTCTATCAATTGCCTAGCTGTAATTTGTTCACCCAGCATGTTAGTATTTTATATTTTAGAGAGACCCCACTAGTGAACCTATGACCTCGGTCCATCTTTTTATATTGATTACAACCTCGTTTGCTCGCTTTCTACCTTCACTTGCTCGCTGGTCCGTTTACTCATATTGCTCTTTTCCACCATAAGATTTAATCCCTTTGTTTTTAACAGACCAGGAAGCTTGACAACCTCCTTGCCGTTGAGGAGCAAAGTAATTTGTTTGTGTTGTGTGCAGTTCCACGCCTCCAAGCACCTGGTTAGAGACCTCCGGAGTCCTACTAGTTCGATAAACCTTGGTATTTAACTGAGAGAAATTTGCTGCATGCTACGACATTCACCTTCCTCTTGGGGTGACCACCAACGATATATCACTACACCACAATAGACACCACGCCCCTCCCTCTCTAGGTCGGCTTCTTTGGTAGCTCGAGCTCCCCACAGTGGTGTCGGGCGCTTAGATCTGGATCTTGTCGTTCTGGTTGGAGTGGCCTCTAGGGTTTGGAGTATCTTCGGTGGTGGCCAGGGTGTTGGAGATATGTCCTATAGGCAAATAAATAAAGAAGTTTACTGTAATATCTCATTAAAGTTTATAATTAGTTTTATACCATGCTATAACTGTATTAAAAGGAAACGTTAATACACGTGTGGTATATAAACAACCAGGTCCCTAGCAAGTATAAGGATACGCTAGCTCATTGGTCAACAGATGATTGAGGTTTCCCAATCATGGGGATTTATGTCAGTTGACAATGAGGTCATTTCATTGGGTGAATGAAAGTGATGGACGTTACCCAATAGCGATTATTACAACACGATCAAGTCATGAAGTTCACCATTGTAATAATTAGTAAACATGGTAACTTATTCCTTGGACCGTGAGATAATTTTTAATCACTATCACCGGAGGATGCCTTGACAACATCAACCGTCACAACGTAACAGGGTGATCACAAAAGTGTTGCTCAGGTATACGAAGGTGATATGTTGAGGCGTACGTATTGAGAGCGGGATTTGTTCCTCCACGTGACGTAAAGATACTCTGGGCCCACTCGGTGAGATTTCATCCAATAAGCTGCGCACTGTATGACTAGGTCATGGAGATGAAATATCACGGGAACGAGTTGAATAGGAATTGACCGGTAACGAGATTGAACTAGGAATAGCGATGTCGATTGATCAGATCTCGGGCAAGTCAGTATCGCAGAAACAAAGGGAATATGACTCTATGTATATGGTTCAACGACAAGTTATTCATGGAATGCACAGTGGTCATTATGGGCATCCAGGTCTCGCTGATGATCATTGATCGAAGAGGAGTCACGATCATGTCTGGAGTGTTCCCAAACCGTAGGGTAACACACTTAAGGGTTTGACAATGCTAGATATCGTTTTGGTAGTATCAGAGTTACCGAAGATAGGAAGAGAGAGAACCGGAAAAGTTCCAGGAAGATCGGAAGGATGTTCAGAGTGATCCGGAAGGAGTTTCGGAAGTCACGGGAAAGTAAATGATATGTGAATACATTAATTAGTGAATTATATATATTCATATATTGGTGAAAATAAATTCGATAATGTATAAATAATTAATTGGTGAATTAATATTTATATATTATAATAAATAAATTAAATAATAAGTAAATATATTAATTAATGAATTATATATTTATTTATTGATTTAATGTTTATTTATTAATTAAAAATATTTAATTTTCAAATTTTGGAGCAGCCACCTTAATGGGCCACCTCCGGAAGGAGGCAACCCATTAGGAGGCCGGCCGCCCCAAGGGAAGCAAGGAGGGGCGGGTGGGCCTCATGGCCCATAGCCAATTCGGCCATGTGGTGGCCGGCCAAGGAAGGGCTGCGTACGAGAGGGACATCTTCCCCGCTACACGCCGTTGTGCTACGGGTATTCCACCAGAAGATCTACTTCCGCAATCTCGGTTGGATCAGAGGGACCAGGAGTCGTCGTCAAGCACCGTACGTGTGTGAGTACTCGGGGGTGTTGCTGCTTGCGGCACCAGTCGTCGCGCTGGATCTTCGCGACCTTGTGGTCGGCTACAGTTCAACTACTTCGTCCACGTTCCTCTCGGACGTTAAATGCTTTCGGTCTACAAGAGGTATGTCACCGAAACCGCTCCGTTACCGCATTACTAATAGATAGATCCTGGCGTTTTGGTGTTGCGTTAGATAGAATTTTTTTATTTTCTGCTACCAAACCCCTTCACAAGGTGGGGGTGATATATCTAGCAAAGGATGCATGGTAGGGTCTGTGTCAACGGCGGCATGGTAAGGACCGTGTCGTCACTTCTTCGGAGTGGTTGAGCTCTTGTTGCATATCTTGGTGCGGAGGTGGTGCTCCAATGGTGGGGGTTGGTAGTTTGACGGCTCGTTGCTGTGTGGGTGGTCCTGGGAGGGACTGTCTCCTTCAATCGGCGTGGAGAGGTTGTGTTGGGGTTTGCGTGATGCGGTCTCAATGTGAGATCTGTGATGCCACCGGGGCAAGAGCAGGGGCTCGCAGTCTTCCCCTTCCCATTGTCCTCTTCCCAGATTTTCGTGCGTTTCGGTCGCAACCCTCCCCTGCCTACCGCCTAGACTGCTGCCATGTTGTCTCCTTGTCATCCCAATGTGTAATTGGCTTTCGTGTGTGGGTGGGATACAACGAAAGTTGGGCAATATCTCATTTTTTTTACTATGACGGAGCCCACGGGTGCTGTTTTGCTTATGGGACCATCACAACCAAGCTCCTCCCCTCAGTTTGCTGAGTTGCACTGCCTTTTTTCCATTCTGTTGTCTGCTGCCCTTCCTCAAGAGGCGCTCTTGCTTTGTCTATCCCGAGGCCGGAGGTGATCTTCTCTACTGTCTTCTTGGCTTCATTTAAACGATGGTTTGTCCAGTTTGCGTGGCCAATCTCGAGCCGAGGGTGGGTTATCGGAGTTGTTGCTTGGCTTAGGGCACCAACAATGTGTTCATCCCTTCCAAGTTCTTCTTCAATTGGGCTCTGTCTCGGTCACGTTGTGTTTCAAGGTTGGTGGAGTGGTCGCCGATGAAAGTTGTGCATGGCCTTGGCCTTTGCGATGTTCATGACTTCTTCAGACACCGTGTTCCTTCTAGGAGGTGATGTCAATGTTGTCCCCATTGTATCCCGGTTTCTTGTGAGTCTCTTGCTATAGTCGTCCGGTCGGATGCTGAGGTATAGGCTGCTGGCACGAGCTGGGTCTGATACTGTCTGGTCGTCCTGTCTTTGAAGTCTCGGTGTTGCCTCCCATTCAGCGGAAGAGGTCACTCATTGATGTGGTTCAAGCAGCATGCTTTAGTCTTTGTACTTAGCTTGGCCTTCTTGCCTTTGTATTTCGTTTCTAGTGTTCTCTTGAGCTGTAATATTAAGCTGGTAACCCCAACCATTCGATGTTCATTGTAAGGTGTACTTGGCCTTTCCAGGGATTTACCTTTATTAATTTAAAGTCGGACACTTTGAGCCTTTCATCTATAAATATGTAAACTCTTTCAATTTTTAGCACATACAAGTTGTGGCATGTTTTCGCTTTTAATAGCCAATTTGTACGTAACCATCAAAGCTCATAAGGACCAATATCCTTTCCCAACCGTCAACGATTCCTAGACCAGTCATAAGGAGGTGAATATATTTCATGCCAACTAAAAATTGTAAGCACGAATTTTGTGACATCTTATCCCATTTTCCCTGCTTTTATAGCCAAGCTGCACATAGTCCTTCTAACCTATGAGGACAGATACCCGTACCCAACCAACAAAAAGTCCTGAACATGTTACAAGGAGGTGATATGCATCTCAACATCTTTTTTCCAATCTATGCATTATTTGTGACATCTTCCTGCTTTTTGAAGCCAATTCGCTCTTTTTCGAAATGGAGGATCCCAGTTAGCATTCACTACATCTCGTACAAGGACTACAACAAAATCAAAGACAAGGACCTCCAAGAAGATTACTCCTAGAAAGAGGTGAATAAATAAAACTCGTAGTTATTTTAATTATTTTGTGTGATTTGTGAACATAGCTACATTTTCAATTTTCCTATAATGTACGCTTCTTCCAAAACTACTTTTATTCGTCGGAAACTTGTTACTACAGATTTTTCCACACATATATACCTATGAATGCAATCCATGGTGAAACCTTTGTTTGGTCATATATATTATTGCATGTTGTATGTTGTTGTTCAAATTTTCTAGTTTATGTTGTAACCAATTTTGCATTCATCATGAAGATGTCTATATTAATAAGACGGGCATGAAGCGAGAGATAGATGGACTACTATAAGGAGCAACTTCACGTCGATTAAACAGACTAGGAGCAAAGTAGTAATTTCCATTAGCAATCAAAGCGTAATTTTCTTAGTTTACAAAAAAACTATTGGGTAGATCGTGAACATGTTTAATGTTATTTATGGGTATTTTACCAATGTACATGCAACTTTGGATACATGATCCAAGTCTCATGAACTTTTGGGTAAATAACCAATTTTCCCGCCTAGGGATGATGATGGGGTCCGACAAGCCCATGCTCATGTTCTTTTTATTGAAGGCACAAAAGTGCTCAGCTTTAAATTAATAGTAGCAAATTAGGGTAACTTAACAGATTGTCACTAGAGACTTGGTAGTACTCAGTTTTGCCACTAGTTTCAAATGGCTTACAGTTTTGCCACTACTTCAGTTGCAGCTGCTATGGCGAGGCCAAACGGCCAGTCTGAAGCGGATTCCGTCTGTTAGGCGTTAGTGGACTTGGTCCGCGTCTTACAGGTGGGACCAGTTTACTTCTTACAGGTGGGACCGGGCAAGGCGCTAGTGGACTTGGTCTGCATTTTACAGGTGGGACCAGGTAACTTCTTACATGTGGGACCGGCGACGGCGCGAAATAACGGCCACCACCTGACCTAACCGTGCACGACACCTGCTCTCGAACGGCCACCTGCGCCGCCGCCACCACCTCCCGCGTATAGAGCCAACACCTCGACCGCAACATGCTCCAGCGTGCCGTGCTCCGCCGTCACCTGCTCCACCGCCACCAGCTTGTCCTGCTAGCGCCCACCAGCTGCTCGACCCGCGGCGAGGCTCCTTCCGTGCGCCCGGCGGGAGCGCTGGGGTTGGCGAGGCAGAGGAAGTAAGTGGGTGAACTCCAGGGCGAAATGGCGAGCGGATGCGACCGTGGAGTAGCTGGCGAGGCAATCGTCGGGCCGGACACCCGCCGCATCCACGACTGGGTTCCCGAGGGGTAAGTTGGAGCTCACCTCTGCATTTGAACATTCGATTAGACATGAGATGCACTCGGTTTATGTTGATTTTGCAATTGGCGTGCTGAATTCGCATTTCGTGGTGTGCTGAATTCGTCTCTATTTTTCTGGTTAGGATGGAATTGCGGTTTGCTTTCTTGCTGAATATTAGAAGGGACCGGTACGTCGTCAATGCAGAGAATAACAAGAAATTCACGGGAGGTTTCGATTATCCTTTGCCAGTGGATTGCAATTGGAGTTTTAGACAATTTGGGGAGGTAATTTGCAGTCCATATCCTTGGGGTTTGCATGATGAAGTGGAATTCAAATACTACGATGGGGGAAACAGATGGGTGGCAGTTACAAATGATGAAGAACTCGCTACCATGTTTGCTAAGCATAAGGAGAAGGAGAAATTTCATGTGAGACTGCAAAATGATGTGGTTGTGCCGGCAATTGGACCTAGTATGGCGGATGCATCTTCTCGGGCTGCATCATGTCGTGGTGCTCGCAGTTCTAGCCAGAGAAGTTCAGGCAGTGCACGAGGACATGGTGCCTCGAGCGGCGTGGGCAGCAGCAGCAGAAGAAGGGTCCCCGTTGAAGTGGAGGAGCCTTCCAGTTATGCGGATGAAGAAGAGAGGCTATATCCTGATGTTCTTCGGAATTTACGACGAGCATCTCGGGCTGGAAACAATGAGGCTGATGCGGTGGTTGTAGACGAAGACAACGAAGCTTTGAGTGATGTCGAAGACGATGTTCCACCTGTTGAATGGGACCGTGAGAACCCATTGATGGAACAAGGTTCCATTTATTCATCAATGAATGAGTGTAGAAATGCACTTGTGACGTACTGCATCAAGGCAGAACGCTATTTCAAAGTTGACAAGAGCGATAAAGTTCGTTACAGAGTGCATTGTCCGACTGAGGGTTGTCAATGGAGGATGCATGCATCTAAAATGCGAAAGAGCACAAATATTCAGGTGAAGGTGAACCCATTTAGCCACACGTGCAAGGAATCAACACTTAGGAAGGAAACAATCAGTAGAGCCAAGTCAAGATGGGTGGCTGAAGAAGTAAAGAAGTGGGTGACAGAAGACAATCAAATTGGTACAAAGGAATTGATGAAGAACATCAAAGAGAAGTTCAAGATTGATTTACCATACATGAGGGTGTTCAATGGTAGAAATCAAGCTTTGGATTCTATTTACGGTGACTGGCAGGAAAGTTTTGAATTATGATGTTGACAATGAGGCTCCAACTGATGGTGACTGGCAGGAAAGCTTTGGATTCTATTTACGATTCTATCCAACTGATGTTGACAATGAGGCTCCAACTGATGGTGACATTGTGGCTCCAAATGATGATGACAATGAGGCTCCAACTGATGGTGACAATGTGGCTCCAAATGAGGCTCCAACTGATGGTTCACAACATTCTGTGATTGTGAGTTCTGCCAGGTATGTCAATCTTGCCAACACTAGTACATTTATCTCTTGAAAATTTTCTCACTGCCCTTTTTGTCTTGTACAGCTCTGTGGTTGCTTCAAAGAAGACTGCCAAAAGGAGAAGAGAAGAAGCAATGACCACAAGGATCACAAGGAGCACAGTGGCAAGAAGCATAAGAATCACAAGGAGCATAGCGGCAAAGAAGCCTCGACGCGGTGTAGATTGAGTTGGAACCAAGAATAATTTATGAAACATTATGAATGATGTTGTATTATGTTGAATGACCTATGGTACAACTATGTTTGGATGATTTTTTTTTGAACTGATGTTTGGATGATTTTAATAGAAAATCATATGTTTCCTTCTGTCATATGGTTGAACCATGTCTCGCAGACCAACCTATCCGAGCGCAGAAACCATCGTTGTTCTGATTGGTTGTCTTGCGGACCAACCAATCAGAGCACAGAACGAGCGTCTCGCGGATCGCTGTGGCTGAGCCGAGCGCAACCGTCCGATGCAAAGAGTAGCCAATCAGGAAGCAGAACCAGCGTCGCGCTGATCACGCATGCCTGCCCCCACATCTGACGGGTGGTGTTTGGCGCTTGGTAGGATCCGACGGCGGACGTTCGACGCTAGGGTTTGGAGCATTCCTGCGGGGTTTTGAGCCAGTCAACGGGGTTATTAGGGTTTGACCAGATTTCAAAAAATCATAACTAAATTACAAAAAATCGAAAAAATACAAACTCAACGGGGTTCGTCCATTTAGGAGACCTAGTTACCATAAAAAAATATAAACTCAGGTATAGGGGTGTTTTTTGAAAAATCACTTTTTGAAGTGATCTGTCGAAATCAAGTTCAAATGTTTTTAAAAAATTCAAAAAAATCAAAATGTTGAAATTCTTGCGCACATAGCCGTCATATGTGACAAGGTTATGAGAAAAAAATATAAACTTGGTGTAGGTCATTTTCATGAAAAAAGGCTTCATACAAATGAGCTATCACCTATGAACATGTTCAGAGTTCATAGAATAGGGAGAGAGGGTTTAGGGTTTGAAAACAATCAAAATAATTAAAAAAAATCAGAAAAATCTCCAAAGCTTCATTTTGTAGTAAATAAGAAGGATCCAGGCTTAGTTTTTCATTTTCATGTTTTAAACTTGTTTAAATGTTGGTCAACCCTACGGTTTGACCCGAATTCAAATATTCATAGGATATTCAAAAAACATCAAAAAAATGCAAACTCTGCACACATAGTCTTCTGATGTCATATACTAACCATTTCAGTTGATAAAGAAAGTATAAGTACATTCAACCAAACAATTCATGTACATGGTGGTGATTTCTCACTTCTGTCAAATGAAGTCCAAGTTTTCCAACATGAAATCTTGGGAAACCTCCCCAAAGCTTCATTTTGTAGTGAATAATAAGGATCCAGGCTTAGTTTTTCATTTTCATGTTTTAAACTTGTTTAAATGTTGGTCAACCCTACGGTTTGACCCAAATTCAAATATTCATAGGATATTCAAAAAACATCAGAAAAATGCAAACTCTGCACACGTAGTCTTCTGATGTCATATACTAACCATTTCAGTTGATAAAGAAAGTATAAGTACATTCAACCAAACAATTCATGTACATGGTGGTGATTTCTCACTTCTGCCAAATGAAGTCCAAGTTTTCCAACATGAAATCTTGGGAAACCTCCCCAAAGCTTCATTTTGTAGTGAATAAGAAGGATCCAGGCTTAGTTTTTCATTTTCATGTTTTAAACTTGTTTAAATGTTGGTCAACCCTACGGTTTGACCCAAATTCAAATATTCATAGGATATTCAAAAAACATCAGAAAAATGCAAACTCTGCACACGTAGTCTTCTGATGTCATATACTAACCATTTCAGTTGATAAAGAAAGTATAAGTACATTCAACCAAACAATTCATATACATGGTGGTGATTTCTCACTTCTGCCGTATAAGTCAAAGGGTGAAGAGATGTTGTACATTTATAGATTAATAAAATGACTTGATATTGGTCAAGAACACTATATTAGTGCACTAGATGTTAATCCTAGAGTTTGAGGTCATTTAGAGAAGGTCGAAAAATTGGTCGGATTAGAAATGGGGCTATTTGGGCTACCTTTGGGGCGCTTTTCTAGCTCATTTTGTAGAGCCGATTGGTTGTTGGAGATGTTACCCTACCAAAAGGGCTAGGATTGTTTCCAACATGAGCATAACAACTTAGAAATGACTTGGATGTCACACAAGTTTCAAACTTTTGAAGAAATTCAAAGTACGTTCAAATTCAATTACAAGTTTCTTCGCGTCAATTTCTTATTTAGGCAAGGTGGAGATGAGGTGGTTTTAAAACTTTGAAAATGAAAAAAGTCAAAAACTCACCGAAGAATAGGAAATTTACATTCTGAATTCAAATAACAGATTCCCATATTACAAAAACCATCTTCTGCGATTCTTCTCCACATTATATAGGTCGAATAAACATCGTAGCATCTGATAAAACCGTAGCATCTGATCGAGGTTTGCATCCATGTACTCGATCTGCACCGTTCCTTACGATCAAACGATTGAAAATGACGTTGTGCATGCAATAACGGCCACTGACTACTGGGCCCCGTTCACCAGCCCGATGCATGCAGAACTCGACGTAGACCTGCATGCCTAGTTTTTCCAGAGTAGACCTCGACGTAGACCTCGACGTTCACCAGCGCTATTTGCAGCGACGCAGCTGGCCTGCACCACGCCTCGTTTTTCAAGATGACACCATGTCGCGTCGCACCATGCAGGCTTTGGCGTGGAACTATGGGCTGGTTTAAATGCACGCAGCTACGCAGACTTTGGCGTGAGACTTTGGATTTCATCAGGGTTTAAATGCACGCATGCTACGTCGCATCATATATTTATGCAGGGCACCGCTTTGACCGCCTAATGCGCGCACGTACTGCTACCTGTCCTACGCCTAATGCATCGATTCTCCACGTTGCTTCTTCATCTATCTTCTTACGTTTTCACACAGTGGCTTTCATCTACCCCGATTAATTCACACGTCGTCGGGTCTTTAAATACTGCCTTTGCCTCCTCTTCCCTCTTCTCATCCCTCTCCAGCCCCTTTGCCTCTACAATGTCGAAGCTCTCTCTCCCTTCCAGCCCCGAGTCCGTCGGCGACGAAGACAACCAGTCGAAGGCTCGGCCCTGGTGGGAGCCGGAGATCACGGCGGAGGCACTGGGCATCGATCCCTCTGCCAAGCAGGAAGCGCAAGGCCAAGGTGCTGCACGAGTCAGCCTAATTCTTCCACCGCCCCGACCCCGACCGCGTCGACAACCGCTCCGACGAGGAGAAGAACCGCCTTCTCAACCTTCTTGAGAAGGCGGAGGAGAAGGAGTTGGCGAGGGAGGAGGAGGCGAGGGAGAGGCGGAGGAGAAGGCGGAGGAGAAGGCTCTCTGGCGGCGCATCAAGAAGAGCCGTGACAGGGACGACGCCAGGATGCGCGAGGCCAATCACCGGGCCTTGCAGAAGCAGGAGATGGTGGACAGGGCGGCGGCGTGGAACTGGTGGAAGAAGTAGGCCAACCGCCGGCGGCTAGGCGGCGGTTAGGTTAGGGCCCTCTATATTTAGGGCCCTATTGCATTTTTTTTTGTTTAATATATGTAATCCGCGTCGGGCCCCTCTATCTATATGTAAAAGGGGCCAATGTTTAATATATATGTATATGTTCCCGTCCGTGCTAATATAATATAAAGAGTTATTATAAAAGGGTATGTGTACAACAATTTCTAGGGAAAACAATGTGTTGAAAAAATCTAACTATGAGTAAACTATAATCTAACTGTGTGCATGCAAACATGCGTGTCCAAAAATTAAGTACAAAACCCAAAGGAAAACCACTCTCACGTGTGTCCAAAACATTCAGTACAAAATGCGTTTTTAAACCCTAAACCAAGTAAAGAACTCACTATGTATAGTCTCCTTCCTTTGTCATGTCAAAGTCCTTCCATCAGCCCTAACGGTCACTAGCGCAGCACTATACTCCCCCAAAATCACGGGGTCTTGGGTTCGATTCCCAGCCAAACCCCATTTTTGTTAATTTTACACCTTTTTTTTCGGCACAACCCACCCTTCTAATTTGCCCACCCCGAATGGGCCTAATTGGATAGAGTTGGCCCAATAGAAAGTTTTTTTACAGAAAGGCAGAGCATTTAACTGAATTTCACTGATGAAAGTTTCTGAATTTCCTATTTCTTCTACATTTTTCACACAATTTCAAGCATACAAATCCCTCCCAAATTCATTCCTTTCCATACAATTTCATAAAAACACCGAGTGCGATCACTATACCCACAAATGCCCAAATGTAATTGCAAAACCAATTGCAAATGGGTTTTTGTGCTCGCTGTTCGAGCATCCTAACCTTCTGGTTCAACCTCCTAAGCTCAACAGCTACCTCTATTGATTCAATGTGTGCTCCGCCCTGCATCTCCTCTTCCGGAGCTCGCGCTGCGGCCGCTGCCGTCTGTGGCAGGATGGGAAGCCATTCCTCGTGCTCCTCTAGCAGTTCATTCATCAGTCTCTCGGCCAGAACATCGACCCAAAGGAAGAAATGCTTTACCTGCATGAAAGCCAAACAGATCAACCGTATTGCTCAATGATCCCGACCACGAAAAGAGTCAAATTGCCCCGATTCTTACCCCCTTGTTCTTGCACACATAGAACGGTCGATTTGGGTTCTTCAGTGTCCCCGAAATCTTCCGAACAACCTCCCCCCTGCACCGCGGACAGAGCAACACCGGCATCTCCATGCCCGCCGGAATCTCGATCCGCGAGATGGCACGGGAGATCGAAGAAGACATGGAGCTCGATTGGCGGCCGCCCGCAGCCAACCGGGATCTCAACGCCTCCGCACACGTCCCCTCTAGCTGCAGCAGACGGCCGCGCCCTCCACAGCAATCTTCCCGCCGCCGGTGATGAAGGGGATCTCGACGCCGCCCTCTCGGCCGCCCGCTCCCGGCTCCTAGTTACCAACAGGGGTCGCCGCCTACCTCTGCGCGTGTCCGCCTCCAACCCCGTCGCACGCTCGGCTGATTGCTGCTCACCGCTGCGACATCCGGTGGAGCCTTCCGCCGGGATTTTATCGCACACCCGCGGCCAGCAACGGCGACTTACTGCTGGGTCCCACAAGCAATGGTTATCTACTGGGTCCCACAAGCATCGGCCAGCAACGGTCTGATTGTGTAACGCGTCTGGTCCCACCTGTAAGGGCCGAGTCAAACACGCTGACCTGACGGAGATGGCCTCCGCCTGGTCCCACCTGTAAGGGCCGAGTCAAACACGCTGACCTGACGGAGATGGCGCAAATTGACGGAACGAGTCCTTGCGCACATACTAGGGGAAAAACTGAGGACGATTCCAAGCTAGGGGCAAAACTGAGTACATGGACAGAACTGATGGCAAACGGATAATTTACCCAAATTAATAAAGCCCCAAACGGCAAGCTTTTGATACAATAATGTTGATTACCACCTTCCATACACTAAACAACACAATCACAAAAAGAAATAAAATGAGAGCATATATTGTAGATGTCGATGAACTCCTCTCTAAGCCAACAAGGAAAATACAATGCAGGTTTGAAGGATATGTTGACTACTTTGAGGAAGAACCAATCATATGCAACATGTTGGGGGTGGGGGCAGAGGGACACAAGGCAAAAATGGGCAGAAACAAGGGTTACCTCGATGAAGCTGACATATCTCAGAAGCTGCACTACCAAAGATCGGAGATGACAAACTGAAAAGCGTAAGTTGGGGCCACGATTGCTGAAGAAGAAGGAGCAGGGCAACGGGATGTAGAGACGACGATGACGAGCGGGAAACAGACAGCAACAAACAAAGCCCCAACACTCCACCGCCTCTGGCATAGCTATCGCTAGGGAGAAAAAATCCTTTCCCTTCCCGCCAAGGATCGAGGGCGCCAACCCGCCGGTGAACAGAAGCACATGAAATTGCAAAGAGCACCACCGTAGGAAGATGGTCGCGGACCCTCCAATCTCATCAAAGACGCCACTACTCGGATAACACTACCAGCAGCCGCCTACCATCTTGGCAGACCTCAACCAGCATCCATCGTTCCCATGTCGATGCCTTCAAGGAGGATGCAACACACATCGCGTCATTGTCGCCCAATCCAGGGGATTTTGGGTTCTCAACCGGGAACAAGGGCCAAGGTGGGATCATCAAGACCTGAACGGCGTCTCAAGAGGGAGCGCGATGCCCGGAGGCGTGGCCATCACCTTGGTTAGGCCAACCGACCAGGGACTTCACCTGGTCCTAGTCTCGCTCCACCAACACCCCAGTCAGCACAGGATCCAACACCCAAGAGACGTCGACGGCAGGATCAAGTAGGAGGAGAGCCAAAGGGGAAGGGGCTAACCTTCAGATCTGACGCATGGAAAGCCGAAGCAGCCACGACCGTCGCCCACTGCCAGCTCACCGCCCATGTGGCCGGGAAGTTGGTGAGCACCCGTGGCACCACTAGCCGCCATAGCCGATGCCGCCTCTCCATCCCGAGGCCCCCGTCTCGGCATTTGAAGAGACCCTGCTAGAGCAGCAGAGCGGCGAAACCCTGCTGCCAGCCTCACCGGAGGCGACATGGGCTTGCGCGGCGGCCTCCTCAGGTAGCGGTGAGGATAGGAGAGGGAGGGGAGGACGATGGCGGAAACTCTAGGTCGCCCTTGAGAGTACGACGTGACGGCCAAACATCTTGTTTAGCAAAGATCTATAAAGAAAGGAAATGCACAACTAGAGTACCAGGCCATGCTCATGTTTCACATCGGTAAGCTTGTGAATGGATCCATCTGATGGGAACGCATGGGGCAACTCAACATGCTCGTGCTCAACACTGCCACATCCCAATTCTCTCAAATGAATTTGCCACCACCCATAAAAAAGAAAGACTGCACACAAATTGTGCTTGGCCAGACCAAGGGTGGCAATCCATGTATTGTTTGTGGAGCTGGCTCCAATGTAAAGGAATGCACGCTTGTTGTTTGGTTTTGGAGAGCCGATGGTGACGGTGTCGAGAGATGAATGGAAAAGAGGTTTCCCTTGCACACGATTAGTCTTATTTATTAGGAGTGTAATTTTATTCCCAAGGGGATTTGGGATGAGAGAGAATTTGGTGAATCCTTCATTTCACCCAATTCTCTCAAATCCTCACAAATACCTTTTCACCTCAATACACTAGCATGGTGTAGTGTTTTTAATCTATACAAAATGAGCCGGTTTTTGGGATATCTTGGGATTATCTGATGTGGTAAACAGACCATTAGGGATTTTTTGAGATCCGGGATAATCCCCTCAAATACACTTTATGCTGGAAGTAAACAAGGCCTTACTAAGGTCACCAAGTGTTCAATATGTTATGGTGGCTATCTGATGTTCAGTTTGTTAAAAAAGCTAAGGGCATCTCCAACGCGCCGACCCATTTGCTGGCAATCCGTTTTTGTCCTTTTGGGCAAAAACCACGGCCCAACACGCCAACACAAATGGATCAATGTCCCTTTTTCTATCCGCGGGGACCCATTTCCAACCCAAATCTGAGCCGGGTTTGTGTCGCCTCCAGACGTGCGAGGACTTCCGTGGAGTCCTACCCCTTGCCCACCCATCAGTGGCACAATCCCACCTTGTCTTTAGTATATCTAGTTTGTCTTGCCCCAGCTCCATCCCACCCTCACGGCCTCCGGTCCGCGACCATCCCTCGCATGCCGGCACGCTTCCCGTCGATACCTACGCTAGACCGCATGCAGCCCCCCACCGGTCCACTACCACCACCACAGCTCGCGGCCCCGCTGCCACCACCACAACTAGAGTTGTTTTCATTCCCTTGTTCAGAAGGTCTGGCGCCACTTCAACCAACTCCGGCCAGGTCTTCGCGTCTCCACCGGCTCTGACTTGGACAACCGTCCATCCGAGAATCGTCCACCACCACGACCATGGCTGACGACGCCCACAAGGTGTTCGGTCATTTGCCCAAGGTATGAATCACCTCCCATGGCGGATAGCTCGGATGAGTATTTTACAACAACATGTTGTATTCATTGTCGTCGGATGAATCATTCGGCGATGATAGTGATGTTTTGATGGCTACTCTTCTAATCAACGAACACCTTGCAAGGTGATATGTGTCAAACGTATCTATAATTATTGATTGATCCATGCTAGTTATATACCATTGTTACATGTTTTACTATCTTATTATATGATTTTAGGGTATTTTATTAGACTAACCTATTAACAAGATGCCCAGTGCTAGTTCTCGGTTTTTGATGTTTTCTATTTCAGAAAATCTACTTCTGGAAATATTCTCGGAATTGGACGAAAATTTACGAGGAATTTTTATTCGACAAGATGACGTCAGAGACCAAACGTCAGCCTGGGGGGGCACCCAGGGGCCAGGGGCGACCCCTGGCCATGGCCCCATAGGGACCCGCGGGTGGGGCCCGCCCCTGCCCCCTGGAGGTCGCCTCGGCCCCCCTCGACACCCATAAATACCTAATAACCCTAATTTTATCGGGGGCGACGATTATTTTCCACGAACTCCAACCGAAGCCGCCGCCACCTCGAAACCTAATTCGGGGAGATTCTGAAGCTGTTCCCGGCATTCTGCCGCCGGGATGATGCGTTAGTAGTTCCACCTTGGACTACGGGTCCATGGCAGTAGCTAGATCGTTGTATCTCTCCCTTGTGCTTCATGTTTATGATCTTCTGAGCTGCCCTACATGATCAAGATCAACTATTTGTAATGCTATATGATGTGTTTGTTGGGATCCGATGGATTATGAAGTTATGATCAGATTGTGCATGGTTTTTATATGTTAATTTATGTTCTTGCTTGGTCTCCGATGTGTGTAGTTTCTTTGGCCAAATGATTGCTTATGTCTCCAAGAGAGAGTATTCATGATGGATAGTTGGTTGATGCCCCCTCTTGTGCATGGGCAGGAGTGACAGAAACTTCTAAGGACGAGGGTGTGGGGACGTTATTGGTAGAGATAATATTGAAGAATTCCTCACTTTTGCTAGCAAACTTTTTGCTCATGAGAAAAGATCTATAGTTGAGCTCCCATAATTATGATTATCCTATCTCTTGTTTGGTGAATCGGCTTGAGCATAGGTTTGTTAATCTTAACCCAATATTGCAGCAAATGTTCCTTAAACTTGATAGCATGGAGAGAGGGGAAGAAAAGATTATGTGCTAGATACCCTTCTCCATGAATTTGGTGATATTGTTATAGAAGCTCGTAAAATATTTGCTCGTTATGGTTGTCTTGGAGCTTACCCTAATGTTCATTATTCATTGGATGTTAGGGATGCAAACTTGAGAAAGTACACTCGTACTACTGAAAAGAAAGATGATTTTCATGACTCCACTCCCTTCAAACTTTTAGGGATAGTCGATGCTTTAATAGATAATTTTGCTTGGATCTCACCCGAAAATCTTTGATGAAGCAAGCAAGCCCACAAAGGATAATAAGGATGGCTCTCAACCCTACATAACGGAGATTGATTGCTTATGTGAGAAGTCTACTGAAAATGGTAAGAAAGGTAGTGCGGTTCGCGAAGATGATGATAATCTTGATTTTGAAAAGACTTGATATTTGGCATTGCGCCTAGCTAATATGCGTTAAAGAGAAACGCTTGTTGGGGGCAACCCAATTTTTTTTTGCTTTCTTGAGTCATGAAGTTGTTGCTTCTGTAGCAACTTCATTGTATCTTTTTCTTTTGGTTTTTTGTGCCAAGAATTAGCCTCTAATGCATCGAAAGTGCGAGGTGTTGATTTGCTGCCCAGAAACAGATTTTGAGCTCATGTTACAGAAAATCTCGAAAAATCCCAGAACGTGACGTTTTTCTAGAAAAAATTTGACAGCAATACTGATACTTTTATCTATCTTTTAATAGTTTTAAGTTTTCTGATTTTAGCTTTGTAAGTGCATCTAAAAAATTAATCTTTACAGACTGTCCAGTTTTGACAAATTCTGCCTTTATTTGTATTTGCCTCTTTTATTTGCATCATTTGCGGTACTTTGTGTAAGGAGTGTCACCTTTAAGGCTTGGTAAACAGTAGCTAATGCTAAATCAAGTTTTTGCAATTTGTCTTGGTGGAACCTAAGTGGATTTTATTTTATGAGTACTAACCCTCTAATCAGTTTATGAGAAGTTTTGTGTGAAGTGAGTTTTTAAGTTCTGCGAGAGAGGATGATGAAAGAAATTGAAGGATGGACAAAAGAACAAGCTTAGGGATGCCCCCATGGCATCCTCCTGGACATTCAAGAAGACTCAAGCATATAATCTTGGGGATGCCCAAGGCATCCCCTCTTCTTCATCGACAACCATCAGGTCGTCTCCGTTAAAACTACGTTTTTATCACTTTACATATTATGTGCTATTCTTGGAGCGTCATTTTATTTTGCTTTCAGTTTGTTTTAGTTTGTTTGCTGGTCATGTATTTTGTTGGATCCTAACTATCTTGTGTGGGAGAGAGACACGCTCCGCTTTTTCATTAGAATACTTGTGTGCTTCGCTTATATTTTTTGAGTATTCTTAGCTTTTGTTTTTCTTATCAGCTCTTGTGCTTCGCTTATATCTTTTAAAGAGCTGTTAATTTTTGTTATTAGACTCTCTTGTGCTTCACTTATATTTGTTTAGAGAGTTGTTTATGGTTGCTTGCTTGATTTGTTGGAATGATAAAATGTCGTGCATGTGGTAGTGGTATGATGAAAAACTTGCATAGTCTTGTAGATCTTCATGTTTGAATGACTTGACACTTGCCAATTGTTTTGAGATGTTAAGTGAATTAATGTTTAAAATTTCTGGTTATTTAAGTTAAGTCTCATTAGTGAAGAACTACCGTTAAAGCTTGAACTTATACAGTTTTTCATAATTGTAAGTTCAATAGTCAAGTATTTTCATCAAATGATTGTTTGGTTAACAAGGAAGACAGTATAGAGTTTTTGTGTTTATGCTTAATGTATGTTCTATAGTCATTCTTGTTCCGGTTGCTGGTGCTTGTTTGCATGGATATCCTTTGCTAGCCCAAAACTCTGTACTGAGCGGGAATGCTGCTCGTGCATCCAAACTCCTTGAGCCAAATATCTTTCCAGCAGTGTCCACCATACCTACATATAAATGGTATTTCTTGACATTCCAAGTAAATTTGTCATGTGCTACCTTTAAACTTCCAAAATGCTCCTTTTTGTGCCTCTGTTTTTAGCTCATGAGGAAGTAGTAGAGAAGTTTGTTATATCCTATGTCAAGCAAGGTCATTTCCCCCTTTCACCTGATGAGCATGGAATTCGTGCTCATTTAAATTTGCCGAGAGCTGGCCAAGTGTTCCCAGTCCGCAAAATATAAATTCAACCATCATTAATGTCTCCTTCACACATTGTACCTAAGAAATCAGTCAAACATTGGCTAGTGATAAACAAAGGAGAAAGAGGAATGTTCTCGTTCCTCTATGGGAGCCGCTCTCATAAGTCTAAAGCCTTGCTTGGTATGGGGGACTAATGGATTTCTTTGATATAGATTCGTTGACGAAAGCATGCATTTCTCAAAAATTGTTTTACTTATGTTTTATAAAATTTAAAAAGCTCTACCACATGATTAATCCTTGCTTCCCTCTGTGAAGGGCCTTTCTTTTACTATTTATGTCGGTTCAGTTTTCCTTTTCTCTCTCCATCTACTCAAAGCAAGCTTGCAACAATAACTCTGGGTGCAATTGATTATATTGCATATTTATGCTTAATTAGAGACCAAATGGCAGCCTGGGGGCCACCCAGGGGCCAGGGGCGACCCCTGGTCGCGGCCCCACAGGGACCCGCGGGTGGGGCCCGCCCCTTACCCCGGGAAGTCGCCTCGGCCCCTCTTGATGCCCATCAATACCTAATAACCCTAATTTTGTCGGGGGCGATGATTATTTTCCACGAACTCCACCTAAAGCCGCAGTCACCTCGAAACATAATTCGGGGAGATTCTGAAGCTATTCCCGATACGCTGCTGGAGGGGAGATCGATCCCGGAGGGCTCTACATCGCCATGCCTTCCGCCGGGATGATGCGTGATTAGTTCCACCTTGGACTACGGGTCCATGGCAGTAGCTAGATGGTTGTCTCTCTCCCTTGTGCTTCATGTTTAGTATCTTGTAAGCTGCCCTACATGATCAAGATCGACTATTTGTAATGCTATATGATGTGTTTGTTGGGATTCGATGGATTATAAAGTTATGATCAGATTGTGCATGGTTCTTATATGTCAATTTATGTTCTTGCATGATCTCTGATGTGTGTAGTTGCTTTGGCCAAGTGATTACTTATGTCTCCAAGAGAGAGTATTTATGCTAGATATTTGGTTCATGCCCCCTCTTGTGCCTGGGCACGAGTGACAGAAACGTCTAAGGACGAGGATGTGTTGTTACGACTAAGGGTAAAACAGCGGTGTTTATGTCCTTATGATTATGAATATTGCTTACATCATACACTTTAGTTAATGCAAATGTCTGTTGCTTGCAACTTAATACCGATGGGTGACAGGCCAGATAGCAATCCCTAGGTGGACTTTTTAGACAAAGATGCAGTTGGATGGCGGTCATTGTCTCTTGTTGTGATGCCTACATGAATATTACCATGAACACTTTGATATAGCTAGCTAGATTAAGTTTGTGTCATAATCTTGTCAATTGCCTAACTGTAATTTGTTTACCCATCATATGAGTATTTTATTTATTGGAGAGACACCACTAGTGAACCCATGGCCCCCGGTCCATCTTTTTACATTGTTTACAACCTCATTTACTTGCTTTTCATATTCACTTGCTCGCTGGTCCGTTTCCATAATTTCATTCACTACACTATATGTTTAACCGCTTTGTTTTCAGCAGACCGGGAAGATTGACAACCTTCCTGCCGTTGGGGGTAAAGTAATTGGTTGATTGTGTGCAGGTCCACGTTCCTCGACGGTTAAGCGCCAGAGATCGTTAACGTGTGATGTCAACTACATGCTTCTATTCTTGTAGACTTGTTGGGCCTCCAAGCGGAGAGGTTTATAGGACAACAGCAAATTTCCCTTAAGTGGGTAACCCAAGGTTTATCGAACTCAGGGAGGCGTAGGTTGAATGTATCCCTCTCAAGCAACCCTGCAATTAAGATACAAGAAGTCTCTTGTGTCCCCAACACACCTAATATAATTGGCAGTTGTATAGGTGCACTAATTCGGCGAAGAGATGGTAAAATGCAAGTAATATGGATGGTAAAAGATTGATTTGTAATTCTGTAATAAAAATGGCAGCAAGCGAACAAGTGAAAAAGTGACTTAAAACGGTGATTCAATGCTTGGAAACAAGGCCTATGCTTCATACTTTCACTAGTGACTAACTCTCACATCATTAACATAATTAAACACATGATATTCCCCACAAAAACACATGCAAGGTAGACGTTACTCGGATATCATTCTTTCGTGGACCAAATAGGATGAGAATTGCGTAGGGCTACAAAAAAACACATCTTAAAGTTCGTATTCCACATCAAGGGACACTTCATGCCATCACTCTCCGCATCCAAAGATAGTACTAACAAACACCACAACCTATCTCTTGAATAGTCTCTTTCTAATACATCCACGACACCCACACTGTCACCGAGGCACCATGGAGATTATACTAAACACAAGCATCAAGAAACCTCATGATCTATTCAACCGAACAATAATAAAGAACAAACTCATGATGAAGACCCCTTCAATCTTGATGCATAGAGTCACACACGGCACCCACACTATCACCGAGGTACCGTGATCACACGGTGACTCCTCAAATTATACTAGATAACACCACTTGAGCAACATCATATCCATTAGATAATCATGTATTCAACTATATCAACAAAGCTCATGATCACAACGAAGATCACATCATAGGAGAGAGAGATAACCACATAGCTACTTCTACAAGCCTCAGCCCCGGCGAGGTACTACTCCCTCCTCATCACGGGAAGCAGCGGTGTTGATGGAGATGGCTTCCGGAGGTCGATCCCCGTCCCGGCAGGGTTTCGGAACAGGAACAATCTGAACCCCGAAACTTGTCGGCGATGGCGGCGGAGCTCTGTTCTGTTTCTAGGAAAATCCTTCGGGGGTCGTGAGTTTTAGGTCACGACTTAATTTATAAGCGTCGGAGGGGGTCAAGGCGATGTCCGAGGGCTAGGGGCGACCCCTGGTCGTGGGTGGGCCCTGGTGAAAGTGCATGGTTGCCCCCATGCATGGTTTTGGTAATTAATGACAATCTCTATGTACTAATATTTGCATTGAGCTATATTTATAGGTGTCCATTAGCTTGCTTGTCTCCATGTGTTGGAGTCAAGGTCTTGCTTGTTCTCCATGCGTTGGAGTCAAGGTTAAGGGAAGGAGATCATTTGTTGATCAAGGCCAAGGTGTTCGTCATCAAGATAAAGGCCAAGTGAAGATATGCCGAAGTGGTGCTTCCCCATCTTGGTGTATGGGGGAGCCACATGTGAATCTTCACCAAGCGAAGCGCAATCAAGAAGATGGTTCGCCTTGAGGAGATGAAGATCGTCTCCATCGACCTCAAGTGGAATAATGCGCAAGGCAAAGGTATGATCTTGGTAGGGTTATAGGATAGATAGCCGTACTATCAAGAGGGGCTCTCGACCGAGTATCGTGATAGTATCGTTCGTGGAGAGCTCAAACCTTTGCATCCTTGCATCCTCACAATCATATTTATTGGTTCTTATTTGGCTCTTATCGTGGTGTGGTCTTGGTGCTTGTCGTGCTTGTCATGACAAGGCTAAGTTCACCGAAAACCGTTTTCATATGCGTCTTACTTTGCATTTTCAGTTTTGGAGAGTTTGCCGGTTCTTCCGTGTGGAAGGTTTCACCCTTCCAACCCTCCGCACAATCTCCTTTGCTTGTTTTCATATTTTCAGTTTTTGTAGGGTAAGCTCTTGTCGTCCTCTTTCCAACAAAATTGGATTCACTCGATTCGGACTTCATTTGCAAAGGTTATGGCAGTTCTGGTTTTCTCTGTTTGGATCTACCCCGGAGAGGGTCCGGAGTCTCCGGTCACACCGGAGTCTCCGCCCACAAGGACCCGGAGTCTCCGGTCTCTGTTTTTCGCTGCCGATCGCCTTTGTGTGGTGCGTCTCTGGACTGGGTCCGGAGGTACCCCGGAGATGGGGCGGAGTCTCCGGCCCATGGGACCCGGAATCTCCGGCCCCCAGATTTTCTCGGCTGTCTTGCCTCAGTGTGGTGCGGCTATGTTTGGTGTCCGGAGCATCCCCGGAGGGTGCCCGGAGTATCCGGCCTGGCCGGAGTCTCCGGCCCGATGACCGGAGACTCCGGTCTGGCCAGACTCGAGAAGGGCCGGAGATTCCGGTCACTTACTCCAGAGTCTCCGGCCTGAACAGGCTCCAACGGCTAGTTTTTGGGGGAGGCTATAAAAATCCTCCTCCCCCCCCCCCCCAAAAACCTTGTTACACATCTTGCTCACTTGTTCTTACTCTTCCCCTTTGTTCTAATCTTTGTGAGCTTGATTCCTCTCTTCCCCTCCAATGATTCTTGCCCAAATTTAGGGTTTCAAGAGAGGAGATCCAGATCTACCATTACACCAATCAAAATCTCTTCTAAGTGAGGAGAACCTTGTGGATCTAGATTTGGGGTTGCTTTGTGTTCATCCCCTTTGTTCTTCCTCTCCTATTCCCCCCAAAGCATTTGTTGCTTGGTTGGAATTTGGGAGTGAAGGACTTGACCACTTTTTGTGTTCTTGCCTCTTGCATTTGTTGCATCGGGTTGCTCTCCCTACGGTGATACATGAAGATCGACGTTGAGAAGCTTGTTACTCTTGGGTGCATTGTGTTCCCAAGAGCTTGTTGCATCGGGTTGCTCTCCCTACGGTGATACGTGAAGATCGACGTTGAGAAGCTTGTTACTGTTGGGTGCATTGTGTTCCCAAGAGCTTGTTGCCTCTTGGGTGATTGTGTACCCTAGACGGTTGGAGGTGCCGCGAAACCTTCGAGTTGTGAAGCTTCGGCACGATTTTGGGAGCCCCCAATTGAGTTGTGGGTGTGTTCCCCAAGAAGAGTTGTAAAGGGCTCCGGAATCCGCCTTGAAGGATTTCGATAGTGGAAGGTGAACCAGTCCCTTGGGTGAGGTTCATCGGAGAATAGGGTGAGGCCTTTGTGGCATCTTGAGTAGGCCTCTTGTGGCGAGCTCACACCCCTTCAACGAGACGTACTCCCTTAACAAGGAGGAACTCGGGAATACATCCTCGTCTCCGCGTGTCTCAGTTATTTCTATACCCGAGATTTTACTTATGCAATTTACATTGTGATAGTGTTCGTGCTTGAAGTTCATATCTTGCTATCACCTTGTTGCTTGAATTGCTTAGCATAAGTTGTTGGTGCACATAGGTGAACCTAGAATATTAGGTTGTTGGCTTGTTAATTTAAACACATAGTTTTATTCCGCAATTATCAAGCCCCTAATTAGAAAAAGTTTTAATCGCCTATTCCCCCCCCCCCCCCCCCCCTCTAGGCGACATCCGGGCATTGTTTGTTCTTTCACCTGGGCCGCGGCCAGCACCCGCCCTTGGGCTATGGGCTGCCCCCAAGGTCGCCCTTCTGGCTCCGGTCTTCATTTCATCAATAAAAACCCCAATAAATTTTCGTCAAATTCCGAGAATATTTCCAGAAGTAACTTTCTACAACAAAAACAAGACAAAAACAGGAAACTGGCACTGGGCATCTTGTCAATAGGTTAGTTCAATAAAATGCCTCAAAATGATAGAATAAGATAGTAGAAACATGTGGCATTGATGTAAAACAAGCATGGAACAATAAAAAATTATTGATACATTTGACACGTATCAACGTGCACCTCGTTGTGATTTCAAAGTTATACTGGTTCGATTAAATCTTGGTTCTTCACTGAGGGAAAACTTCTACTTACTACATCCACGCCTTCGCTTGGGGCACCACCCAACTCTTCATAACCAATCATCACAAGGCAGCAACTAATGTTCAGGGGCTCAGTCCTCGGCCGTGTAGCGGCGTCCGATCGTAACAGAGAAGGGGGCCATTTCAACTCTTCAAGGATTACTTCCATCGCAGAAATCCAACATATGCAGCCAAAAATTTCTGGCGCCGCTTCCGTATGGCAAGACATGTATTCAAGCCCATTTGGATAGGAGTGATGGGCCACGATGATTACTTCAGATGCAAGCGGGACGCCCTTGGTAAGCTTGGCTTCTCCTCTTATCAAAAATGCACAACAGCTGTTCGGATGCTTGCATATGGAGTTGTTGGTTATTTTTTTGATGAGTACATGTGCATGAGTGAGTCCACATGCCTAGATTCAATGTATATGTTCTACAAAGCTGTGGTTGCGGTGTTTGGTGAGTACCCGAGAGAGCCAAATGTTGACGAAACTGCCTAAATTTTGTTGATTAACGTGGCAAGAGGGTTTCCTGGCATGCTCAGAAGCATACATTGCATGTATTGGGAGTAGAAGAACTGTCCATTTGCTTGGCAGGGGCAATATAAGGTTCATGTTGGCGAGTGCACAGTCATACTTGAAGCAGTGGCTTCACAAGATCTCTGGATTTGGCACTCCTTATTTAGCATGGCCGGTTCCCACAATGACATCAATGTGCTTCAGCAATCTCGATGTTCGGCTTTCGGAGGGAAATTCTCTGGAGGTATGCTATTAAATCTATCGTCACAAATACACCAAGGGATACTACCTAGCTGATGGTATCTACCCTACGTGGTCTAGTTTTGTCAAGACAATCTACAATCCTTCTGGTGAGAAGAACATGGAGGCTAAGTTTGCCAAAAAACAAGAGAGTTGTAGAAAGGATATGGAGCGTCCTTTTGGTGTGCTCCAATCTCGCTGGGCTATTATTCGGCACCCTGCTAGAACATGGAGCGTAAACACTATGTGGGAGGTGATGACTATTTGTGTGATCATGCAAGACATAATCGTAGAGGATGAGCGTGATGACAGCCTCTACGGCCAAGAATGGAAGTTTCAGGATGATTTGGTTCAGCCACAGGATGGAGTGGCAACATTTGCATGGTGGATCCAGTTCATCATGAGATACGTGATAAGGAAACTCACAACCAACTTCAAAGTGATTTGGTTGAGCATATGTGGTCTCATTTTGGAAACCAAGCTTTGCCCTAGTTGCTACATTTTTATTCAATTTGGTTGTAACAAATTATGCAATTCTATTCAATTTGGTTGTAAAACTATGCGACTAATTTATTCAATTTGGTTGTAAAACTATGGAACCAATATGATTTCAACCAAAAAAAATGACCAGGCGGAACAAATGGGTCGCCCCGTTGGGTGCAGTGGCCGGGAAAGGCCGGACAAGGATGGATGCCTATCTGTTTGGCGACCCAAACAGCCAAAAAACGGACCCAATTCGTGTTCGTTTAGGTCGCCGCATTGGAGATGCCCTAAATGCTCGGTAGAGGGTTATATAGTACTGACCGTTATGGCGGTTATCGATAACCAATGAAGATCACACTGATCCACCAATCAACATGAAGAGATCAGTGTGATTGTCATAGTAACCAATCATACTGATCTCTTCATTGATTCATATCCTTCTTCCTAGAAACAATAGAGGTTGACAAACTCTTTCTGGATATATATGACACGCCTCTCCACCCTTACATCATGGCGTGGCCAGCTTCTTTGGTATGCAACAAGGTGATCCCTGACCTCAAGATGATGGTAAACATTCTTCCTACAACTGGTCCCTGGATTATAGTTACCTGAGAGCATTTGGGTGACTATTGCTGTAAAAATCAGGTATTGACTCTTCAAAATTTCATTATTCTGGTGAATTTTCTTACAGAGCAATAAAGTCTATATGCTGGTAACATGTCTGGTTTGCGCATCGTATAGTACACGAGTCCACTTGCAGCTTGTATGTTAGTGAAAGGATGCAGTATTTAAATGTTTTATCATGCGGGTTTATACAGATTATATGAAGTTCTGCACTGCCAATATCTAAGGCTTGAAATTTCTCTGCACTCTGCAGTAAACTGCTGTGTAGACAATACTTTGTAATGCTAAGTTGCTAACCACTATGAGATGGCATTCTGTGATAGTATCTTATTTCACTTTCATCGCTTCTGTGAATGCTATATAAATCCATCATGTATCATTGGAATCAATAGCTTGCACAATTTGCTACGCATATACCCAACTGACCTTACCTGCAGCGAAATCTTATGTCTCAGGAGGAATCAGAAACCAGAGTTATTGGAGACAGCATTGCGGATGATTATCCTGTAGACACAGAAGAAACTCCATATGTTCTTGTCACAGTGTTACAATCATACAAAGAAGCTGGTTAATGGTGATGTTGCGAAAGTCACGGAGATAGAGGCATTTTTACTTTCTATCGGGGATGGGAATATGTCTCTTAAGGGCAAATCACTACTCTAGATGTTGAATTGACAACTGGGAGAAATCACATCGACTTGTCGACTTCGGTAGCTCCAAGAAAAGGACCAAGATCGAGCTGATAATAAATTGCAAGGGGAGGCTGTGGAGAGCATGCTGTCACTTCTTTACCAGTTGAACTAGCCTCTTTGGAGTGATCATGATGTATTTGTTCTGATGAGATGAGATTTTTTCTGGTGTTGGGTAATTCAGTTTTAGGATGGGACCTCTAAAGGAGTGTAACCATGACTAGATAGCCACGAGCTTAATCTTAATTTACACGGAGGTTTCTATGTTGCTGTCTCCAGGTGAGTATTCCTCTGTGGCTCCGTACTTCATCATATCGTAGATCACCATTGTTTCCATCTTTTTAAATGACACGCGGTACACACCGCTTCCCGTGTTGATGGAACATGTATACTTTTTTAGGGGGAAATAAAAAATATTCACAAAATGCTTCTTATCCATAGGCAGTATGTACCTACAACAGAATGTTCACAAAATATTTTGTTTTAGAGGACGTGTTCACAGAATCATGTTATGAGAGGATTGCACATAAGACATAACATCCGTCTGAAAGCAACATATTGAGACGAAGGGAAGCACAACACTATCAGCAGCAATCTACGAACAGAAAAGTTCAACGGAATTTATCATAACATTCTCACTACTCTGATCATAGCTTCAAGCTCTCCAGGTACCTCCTCCCTTCCAGCTTCGCAGCGAAGTATCCCTTCGTGAACTCAACACCGTCTACAGCCTTGTAGCGTGGCATGCCTAGCTCATGAAGCGGGCCGATTGTGCAGGGAAGGTGCACGCTGTGGAACGCCGCAATCGTGATCCTTTCCTTTTCAGGGTTTATAACCGCCCGGTGCTCAATGCTCTTGTACTTACCATTGGTGAGTATCTGTGGGAAGTCAATAACAATTACTCAAGCAGACTTAGAATAGTGAACTGGTTCATTTAGATGCATCATCTTGTTTATAAGAAATTCTGGTCCTACGGTCCTACCCTGGGATCTAGTTCCTTTTCTTTCTCCTTTTGCTGGAAACTGATCCATTTCTTTTCGGTGTTTACTACTCTTCCAGGATGCTCTTTTTAACAGTAAATCGTATTTGCAGGCTTGCACCTTTTATGCTAAATCAAAAGTCAACAGCATCTAAATTTGGCCAATGTTGTAGACAAAAATATAAACATTTCGATAACAAATCAATATCAATAGATTTATCATACAATATATTTTCATCATTAAAAAAAAATCATACAATATATTTCCATAGTGTATCTATATAATATTGTAGATGTTGGCATTTTCTTTTCAATTTGGTCAAACTTAGTAAGATTTGATTTTTGACTAAATTTATAAGCCTTATTCATTGTAACGGAGGTAGTATGTGTTTACTCTTCCAGGATACTCTTTTTGACAGTAAAAAATCGTATTTGCAGCGTAGCCAATTTTTGCGATAACAGATTAGATACTAACTAGGCACGCACCTCGAGAATGTCGCCGATGTTAACGACGAGAGCTCCAGGCAGTGCCTGCACGGAGAACCATTTCCCATCCTTCCTGATCTGCAGTCCTTGGACATCATTTACATGGAGCAGAAATGTCATGCCGACACCGTCCGTGTGCGGCGAGAGGCCTAGCACCTTGTCAGCTTGGCGGCAGGGAGGGTAGTAGTTGATCCTTACGCACTGGGGCAGCCCCTCAAAGGTGGCAAGGAGTGCCTCATGATCAACTCCAAGGTCCTTTGCCATGACCATGAACAGTTGCTCAGCTACATTTGCTAGCTCCGTTGTGTACTTGTCAAGCGTGTCCCTAGGATGAGCAAACAACAGGGATCAAAATGAAGTAAATGTTTGGCCTCCTTTGTAGTTTGTATAGGATTTTTGTTTAATTTGAAGGTAGATGGAGAAACTATATAGTAGAAACAACCAATTGCAGCTTCTGTGTGGGATTTTTGTAATTTGACGTAACAGAAAACCATTCCACCTGAATGTGGGGGGCTTGGTAGGCCAGAACTCCAGGCTCCGTTCCTCGACGGGCCTCGTGGCGAGGAACAGCAGGTCAACCCAGTCCAGTTTCTGCTCCTTGGAGAAGACGAAGTGGTGGCCGAAGCCTTGCATGCCGTTGGGCGGTATCGCCACGGCGGACTTCTCCTCCAGAGGAAGGGCGAAGAACTCCGCGACGTCGGCCTTGATCCGCCGCAATAGCTCTCCGTCCACTCCATGGTTCACAAGCTGCAGGGAAAAAGCTTGCACGATTCTTACGAGTTTTCTTTCGGCTGCATGATGATGTGAATCGTGGCATGATCTATAGGGAGAAAATTTGTAAAAGTGCTATGCACTTTTGACTGTGAACACAGACCTGGAAGAATCCCCAGTGCTCACAGGCGGATCCGAGCTTAGCCGACTCCTCCTCCGAGAACTCGGGGTTGAGCAGCCTCGACATGTCGATCGTCGGCAGAGTATAACCCTCGGCGTCTGCGGTGAGGGGATCGGCTTCGATCTCCGGCCTGATGTACCTTTCGGGCACCTCGCCTGAGTCATGGAGGGTCGCTGCCACGGCCTGTACGCTCTCTTCCAGGCCGACGAACTCCACCCTGATTTCATCAAAGGCCCCGGCCATCTTTCGAACTAGCTCGCTGATGATCGATGGTTAAGACTATGTGTAAATACTAGCTGAGATGTATCTCGTCAGACAATTCATATAAGCGATTCGTTAAGAAAGTCAACGCCGCATCTATATGCTGAAGAAAAATGCGTTTGACAGCTAGTAATGGAGAGCGACTTGACATAATCTATTTCAGGCTAGTACCATCAAGTTTTTTATTTCCGAAGGGGCGGAAGATGCCCTCTGCATCCATCGATGCATATAACCGTGGGCTAGTATCCTCGAGTAATGATACTCCCCCAGCCCAAAATAAGCTGCGTATATTTTTTTATCAAAATTAAACTTTGCAAAGTTTGACCAAGTATGTTGATAATGTTGTTCTAGATGTTCATACATTTTTGTGTATACTTGTTCAAACTTTAAAAAGTTTGACTTCGACCAAAAATTATATGCAACATATTTCGGACAGTAGGGATTAATAGCACATGACAGTCAATTATCAGCTGAAACTTTTTTTTTTTTTTTGCTTCACGGCTCATTCCTTTCCAACGAATATCACATAGTCAAGGATCACAAACTTTGTTCATTCACTCTGCATTGCTTTAGAATCACGCTTGTTGAGTTGCCTATGGCTGCATCAGTACAAACTAAGCGAAGTGAAATCATCTGGACATACATGAGCTGATGAGCAATGAGGGGCCCCCCATGTCTGCCAAGGCAAATGTAACCATGCAAACACATCTGTATACTTGACATAATCTACTTTAGGCAGTGCCATCGAGTAGTTGATACTAGTGCATGATTGTCAATCATCGGCAGAAACTTTGTTGCTTCACGGTTCATTCCTTGCCAACAAATGGCGCATAGTCAAGGCTCGCAGAAACTTTGTTCATTCACGCTGCATTGTTTTGGATATCACTCTCGTTGAGTTGCCTGTGGCTGCATCAGTACATACCAAGCGAAGTGAAATCATCCGAACATACCCGAGCAGTGAGGTGCCTCCCATGTCTGCCAAGACAGATGTAATCATGCAAACACAACTGTATACGATGACAACGCACCACGGCACCAGTGCCCGCATAATGCAGGCACATGCACAGAAGGAGCATAGTTGCTAGGCATGTTGGGCTAAACAGGTTTGCTGAGAAGGATTAGTACAAATGGTGTCTAACGGACAGCCGCCAGGTCCTGTTGGACCGACCGCTAACATCCCCAATAGTTGCCAATCACACATCACGGTCAAACGAAACACTTACACCAGAAGTAACCAGTCGATCGTTCCAACATGGGGCTGGCACTAAAGAGAAGGTGAAATACCATCCTCACATACATGGCGCACGACTGTCGATGAGTTTAAAACAGACCCGTTCTTCTCCTTCGCACTGTATCCACACACACAGTGACAGGGGGTTTGGGGCGATTAATGGCTAATCTAAAAACACAATGATACTGTCAAGTACAATAAATAGAGAAAATCCACTAACTTAAGCTAGTTTATAGTACATCCGAACACACCAACAGTCCAAAAGCATTCACTCCAATCCTATGATAATGCTTCCATACTCGGCAAGCCACCGATTATGTACAAAGAAACCAGAGTTGCCTCACCAAAACAGCTTCTTGACACCTTTAATTAGCCATGAGCTCTCCCTGCTTCCAAACAGAATGACCATCATGACATCAGAAATTATATCAATAAATTAAATTCCCTAAACAACAAGAATAGAAGAGTTACCTCTTGAGGTAGAAGTAGCACTCCTGAAATTTGTCTTGGGGACCTTTTCACCGGCAACTTTGGAGAGAATAAGAGAACTCTGCATACCCTCGAGCAACTGTGTTACAGTAAACAGCAAAGCCAAGTTAGCACATACACATCAAGTTCCATAAAATAAGTTGTAGCACACCAATACTGAAACCAAATACAATGAAACTTAAGGTGCCAAATCATGCCAACATTCTATAAAGTTACCGCAATAAAGTACTATCAACATTCAGTAGCAGAATGGATGGTTCCTGTAGTTACCCGTGAGGTTGGCTGAATTCGACGGTTCGACCGTCGAGGTTCAGCAGAGTCGGAGCTAGTCTGGCCTGAAATTTCAGACGTTTTCAGCACCCTCCTGCTCAAGTTATTGTCCATAGAAGGAACATATTTCCTTTTAGCTCGATCCGTAGTTGTTGGCTTCTTCTTGGTAGTAGGAACACTTGGTGTAGCATGTACACGCGATTCCGGAGCCAAAGCATCATCAGTTATAAGGTCAGTGCTTTGAGCAGAATTATTCTTTTCTACAGTCAGGTTGACAGGGTTGGAGGAACTTGTCGCATTACCAGCAAAAGCAAAACTGCTTTCAAGAGCACTAGAGCCTGGGACAGGAATGGATAAAGGATCCTTGCCAGGAAGACTGTTAGTTGAAACATTCTGAGACTTCGCAGATTTAAGCCCTCTGGATCGCATGTCACCTACCCTCTTTGCTCTCTGGTCAAGTTTTAGGTTACTTTCCCGTGGTCTTCGAACCTGTGTCACTGATTGTTTTGCAAATCTTGTTGATGTACCCTCAGAAATCCTATCAGCCTGATCTGCAACATAATGTTTGCTTACATCCATAAACTTCTTCATCTTTCCAGGTTTTGGGACACCGAAGACCTTTGATCCTTCTTTTTGCAGTCCAGGCCGCCTGGTAGTTTTATTCTCAACTGCACTTTTCCCAATGTTGAAAATCATGTCCCTGTCAGATAAAGCCAGTGGCTTCGGCTCCCTTAGTTTTGTTAGAGTGTTACTGATCTTGTCTTTAGAAGGGCCATGTGCTTCTCCAACGATAGGCATCTTGTCTTTAGAAGGGCCCTGTGCTTCTCCAATGATAGGCACAGGATAACTCACTGCTGTCCGTTGGCGTTTCTCGTAGGGAGAATCACCCTGTCCACAAAAATATCGTTATTCAACCTGACTGCAAAAGTAATATTTAGCACATTCAATAGGAAAATCGTATGGTGCATCATTACTGTACAAATCTGAGCTTTTACTGTAAATTTTTGGTACTCCCTCCGTTCAGTAATGTAAGACCTTTTAGCTATTTCAATATTGACTACATACGTACTAAAATGAATGAACATACATTCTAAAATGTGTCTGTATACATACAAATCAAGAAAAAACTAAAAGGCCTTACATTTTGTTAGTGGTTTTGAAGACAATTCCAATAGTATCAAATTTGTGCAAATCAACATAAGTATTATTGGTTTAATTCTTGGTCAAAGCTCAAACTTGGGTAGTTTAAAATACTCCTTAGATTTACCACGGAGGGAGCAATAAGTCTAAAAAATAGAAGGGACCTTGTTAGATTTGTCTTTCCGCTCTCGTGCACGGGACCACTCTGTCCATTCGCCATCCTTCCAAACAAGTGATGGACGAAGAGTCCAAGCATCAACAATTACAGAATCACCTACTGCAAATACATGATTAAGACAACACCGAGGGTTACAGAATCATCTTTGAAGAATGTTTGTCAATACATAAATGAGAATTCATAGGTCAAACTGGAACCTAAGCAAAAATTCAAGAGCAACAACCAAATTATGTCCATCAAATTTTTAACGATGTCAATATCAGTTCAAATGTGTGTCGGCATGCTCAATACTTTATCAGTCAGTTGGTTAACTGGAAGCATTCATTGTCATATACAAACTTGGAGATTGAATACTAACTTGAAATATACAATAAACATCAAAATAAGAATAGCATAAAAGGAGCATAGAGATAGATAGAGGTGCCAATGTTACCTGGAAATTGCACAACGAACTTTGCTTCACCAGATTCACAGTTCTGAGAAATAACACCCTCTCGCCAACTGTGGAGAGAAACAAGCTTCAGATCAATAAGTGGTATAAAAAAGAACGCTGCTATCACACTCAACCTCCTAGCTCCTACCAGAAGTCCAAAACACTGCTACCATGGGAATGACGCTGTAACAGTAAATAAGACAGTTGTAGAATTGTTCTAAAACTCATTTTTACTTGTATTTATGACATACTAATTTTGTGCATAGTCTTCCAAACCAAAGTACTGAAACAGGATACCCACTATTGAGCATAAAGACCACAAGTGGATATGCAAATCTACAACATATTGCCCTATCCACAGCTATATTCCTGTCCTTTCCCATGGAAATAGCAAAGTTAAGAACACTGAATGGCATACCTATTTTTGATCCACGCGTCCACATGATCACCAATAGCCCAAGAATAATTTCCTGATGTGTCCCTGCGGCGCTTTCTAGTACCTTTTAATTTAGACATAGTAGCAGGATGGGCAAGACGTATTTGAGGTGCCTTCTCCCCCTCCTGCTTCAGTGACACCCATTCTTTGCAAAGACCGGTTCCTAAAAAAGATCAGTTAATCACAGAGCCTGATCAGCATAAAGCCCGACACTTACTTCAGTGTAGCCTGAGGATAACAGAAGAGTGGAAAGAATGCATCCCAATGGAAAATGGGGCACCCATGGAGGTGTACATATGAATTGAAGAAATCGGTACTAACCTTCACTGCGGGCCTCATAGCTGATGAATGCACTATCTTCATTTATATCAAGGACCTTAGCAGAAAACCAAGCAGCTCCAGACCCGCCCTCATCAGCTAAAACCTAAATAAATGGAGTAATATTACACAAGATAGATATCAGGTTGTCATCTTGTGGCGAATTGGATCAGATAAGATAAAAGAGGGGTGACAAACATACTAACGTCCCGTTACAGCCATTTTGATGTGTGTAATCAAACATGCCAGAGTTAAACTTTAGCTAATGAACACAAGATTTACAGATTGGTCTCATGAAAATTACTCCCGCTGATCCTAAATAACTGTCGTGACTCGTTCTATGAATCGTACCTGGCTAGTTCATTTTTGGCGACACATAAAACGGATCGGAGGGAGTACCAATAAACGTACCATAAAAGAGTACTTAATATTACCTTTTTATGGTTTTCTAATGATATGTCACTACAAGTAAACAGTAGAAGTTGTGTATTGAAATTCATGTAGAAAGGGGGAAACAAATCCAGTCAAAAAGAATCAACTGACCTCAACAGGAGATCCTTTTCCAATACCATTCCAGATTATGCTTGGTGCTGTATCATTTGTGATTCCATTGAATGGGGCAGTGGAGGGATTATCTTCAACCCTATTTCCTACATGAGCCACAAAAAGACAAATCAGCTGGGAGTGAACATCAATCACATCATAACAAAAGGTACTTGTAGCTTTACCTGAGTGCATCCCATCTGCCTGCAATTCTTTGACACTGGAAGATGGCACCAATTTCTGTATTGCTTGGTCATATTTAGATTTGCTTCCACGCTTTCTGACTGATTTATTAATATCAGTAGGTACCTCCAATTCTTCTGCTACCACATTGTCAATGGTGTTTTCAGCCTTTTTATTCTTCACTCTATCAGATTTCCAGTAGCCATCAGGACCCGCTTCCAACAGTTCACTTAGAGTAAAAGGCAGAGGCTCACCCATTCCAATGATGCTTCCTGCTTTGTACACAGCCTCTGCTGCAAGCTCCGCAGCTTTAAGTATGGCATCTAAGTTTTCTGCACGTTTTGCAGCTGCAGATGCCTCTTCAACCCTCTTTCTAGCAACCTCTCGTGCCACCGAAATGGTGGAGCCTGGGGCATGAGTGTCGTCTTTTGTTTTCCATGATGATTTGGGCGTTAAACTTGACACACTGGCTAGATTATTATTGACATCAACTTCACCAGTGTCGCGCTTCTGCAAGGAATGAGCAAATTTTGAAGAGCCAAGGGCTTCTTCTGCCATCATTTTTGCCTGCAATGCAGCTGTCGTCGCCATCTTAGCAGCTTCTGCAGCAACCTTCGCAACAGAAACTGCCGCAGAAGCAGCAGCAGCAGCTGAAGTAAGCTTTTGTTCTACGTCTGCAGGTAATTTGTCCTTTGAGTTTGTGGATAAGTGGCTCCATACACCTTCACTGAGCCTAAGTGCCTCCACAGAGTACATACTTGCACATTTTTCTTGGTTCATAGATTGCTCTACTGCACCACTTATATGTTCTGAAAAAATTATTCTATGGTCGGCACTCTTACCACCCAGGTAGTTAGGCACAGAGGTGATCAAACTTGCATTAGGAACAAGCCCGCTTCCCAGAACATTACTTGGAGAAGGAGTAGATAAGGTGAAGCCCGGTATGTGCTTAGTGGCAGGAGTAACAGATGCAAGGTCTGTTTTGAAATGAGAGGAAGTGATGTCAGGTTGCTGTTCTGGACTTGCTGGAGCTTTCTTTCTTTTTCTTGGCTTTTGTGATGCAGCCCCACCTCTATTACGCTTAGAAGTAGAAGCCGGTGTCTTCTGTTTCTCATCACGTACAACTGCTAATGGAGAAGCAACAGTAGAAGATGCTGGACTTGAAAGAAGTAGACCAGGCGGAGCTTGTGAAATAGATATATTTTTACAAGATCCCTTTGCAGATTCACCTGAAGGCACAATTGGTTGCACTGATGAATCAAATATTAAGTTTTGTGATGGAGACAGCCAAGGTGCAGCACGTGGACCAGGACTCTGAGGAAACCAAGATGCAACAGCAGAAGTAGGCTGCCTCGTCTGTGAGTTATATGTGAATACTGGTGATACAGCCTGGCCAAAATCCAGATGGGAACTTCGTTGAAGGTTTAGTGCAGAACTGGCAAGAGGTGGCATACTGAAAGTTGGTGAATGCAGCGGTACAGCAGTATATGCCGGCAATACAGTTTTGCCACCCTTTCTGCCATCTGGTGCAGTTTTACCCGCTGTGCCCTTACTGGCTTTTTCAGCCAGGCGACTGCCTGCAAACTCATTTATTCAGGAATTAAGATGTGTGTAATAATATCATAGTGTAATCATCATATCACATATTTACCTATATGTGAGCTTGTAGGAGTTTCCAAGCCAGCTAAAGGAGATTTCTGATTCTGAAATCTCTCAACAGCAACTCGCCAAACTGCCTCCCATGCACACTTGCCACCACCTACTGTTTGTTAACGCCAAAAAATAATAAGATATTACAAATGAGGGAAAAATCTCGCAAGGAAACAAGGAAAAATAGAATACTTTCAGCAATGAAACAACACACACCAGATTCTCCAAAAGCTGACACCATGTAGGCCTCTGCTGGTGGTATTCCTTGACTGCAGATAGAAAATTAAGTTCCACAATCAGACATTTATAACAAAACAAGTAAACAATGTAAGTGTAAGAGAGTTCAAACTCACATAAGAGCTCCATAAACAAATATCTGAGCACGTAGCTGCACATGTTGTAAGTCTGTGAAAGGTTGATGCGCTACAGCTGCAAGAAGGTGATGTATTCAAGACAGGTAATATAGATATCTGGACTGTTTGAAATAATAAAGGTTTGCCTACCACTGCTCGCAGACATTGACTGCTGTTGTGACTGCTCTAGTTTTGCACTTTTAGTTTTAGTACTATCAGCGGTATGTGAGCTTACAGAGAGCGCACCAACACTTTGAACCACTTTTGTCCCTGATTGTTGTTCTTTGCCAGTCTCCAGAACAGACGTTTTTGTACTCTCTTCACTGTTGTGCCTCGGTGCATTTCCAGGACTTCCAGGTTTAGAGTTTTCTGTGGTGGCCTAAAATAAGGACATGGTAAACAAATTACGATATAATAAACCATGCCAATATCTGAGCTAGCTCGTGTAAGCCTATTGTGTGGCATTTAAGCTTCACACTCGTGCACACAGAGCAAGAGAAAAGAGAGAGAGACCTTAGTACTTTGAGCAGCTTTAGATCTGGGAAAAGGGCTCCAAGCAGGAGAATGAGCTTTCTCAGATACTTTTGGTGGATCACCAACCTCAAATGAAAAACTTCTATCATCTGCATCTCCTGCTATATTTGCCTCCTCAGAACTAAGAGCAGGTTCTATATTTTTGACAGAACATTCTTTTGAGCTCTGGGAGGCATCAGCTGAGGCTGCAGGATCCTTTTTATCATCGGATTTTTCAGTTAGAGTGTGACAAAGCACAGCACTACCATCCTGTCCACCTTCCTGGAGACAGGGTTCAGTGCAACTAATCACTGTAGGGGAACCACATGTAGCATCATTACAGCTTCCATCGATATCTGTAGCCAAAAGAATATGTCACTCCAGGTCCGCTTGGGCTGCTTGTGTTAGCAAGGTTAACAACTAAACATGCATACTTCTCGTAACAGAATGAAAACAATTGAGTGGACAGAACCACCTAGTGAAGCTTAAATTCGTAAAACAGAGACAATACTGAGTGCAAGGCTTGAATTTAAAGAACCCTTCAGATTTCTATATCTTCTAGAAATATATTATAGATCTGGAACTTGTTTGGAGCAGGTTGAATTTGCATGGCAAGGCCTGTTTTCCATTAGGCTGTCTCTGTTAGCATGGCAAATGTATGGAAGAGAAAAAAGGGTTTACTAATCAACTAAAGGGCTAAGTGTAAAAGCTGTCAGAAATATTTGCTTTGTAGAAAGATTGTTTCTTCTAAAAGAAGCAGTCACACATTCCTCTTATGGAGGAAAGCTGCATCGCTATTGCAGTATTCTGGTAGCACAAACTAACCTTTTATATGCACATTCAGATCATCCTTCTCATTTGAAGGAGTTTCTATGATTGTTTGTGCAGCCTTGTCAGATGAGACACTCGAGGGGGGTGGTGAGGCCAAATTTCCGTGATGTTCAGATTGTACGGAAAGTCTGTCAGTCTGGCATTTCTGTTTATGAGCATCTGGATGATTACCTGAACGAATCCCAATACTGTCAGTTTTAAGAGAAAACCTGCTCCAGTGAAACAGATATTGCTAATAGAGATTCTCAACAAGGATGAAATTATGGGAAGAAACAAAACAGTCACCTGATTTATCCTGAGTCTGACTCATGTTCAAACTACCCAAAGAATCCTGCTCTTTGCATTGCATCTTTGTTGCAACAGGATCAGTGTGACTGCTCCAAACAGCATTGACCTTTGAGTTCCCTGACACCACTGGCTTCTTCCCCCATGACTCAGGAACAAATGTTACATTGTGGCCTCCAACTTCTGAAGAATTAGCACCCTCCTCAAATGACTCCGCGTGATTTATTGAGGAGATCATCAAATCATTTCCATCAAGTATACCAGCAGGAGAACAATCGGATGGAACACCTCCTGAACAGTCAAGTTTATCATTTGTTGCATTGTATGTATCAGTAGCAGTGGTAGAAACGATATTGCTGCTTAAAATGTTCAGTGGTGCTATCTTTTTCTCTTGAGACCCAGAATTAGGTGATACCAAATGCTGGTTTCCAGACTCTTCCTTTAAAGCAGGTGTATCATCTTTCTTCACTGGCTCATCATGATTTACTGATGAAATGTTTGGATCATTTTCATTAAGTGAACAGGCTGAAGAATTGTCAGGTGCAGTGTTGCCCAATGAGTCAAACTTATCTTTTGATGCACCAGTGAGATCTCTATCATTTTCATCATCACTAGCTTCTGCCGAGCATCCAGACTTCCCTGAAATAGCTGAGATTTCCTCCATAGTTGCTTTTTCTTCCACAACAACACTTTTTAGATGATCAGCAGAATCTTGACGCTGCTCCAGCACTCCAACTTTTGAGTCGTCACCAGTGTTGATATTTTTATCATCTATAACAGCACTTTTTACATTGGCAGGTTCTTGATGCTGCACCAGCACTCTATGCTCCGAGACATCAATATCTGTATCATCCACACCATCACTTTTTGTTACTTCCGGAAATCCAGTGACATGAGCAAGCTGTTTTCCATCAGGAGACTGAATCAACTCACTACTTTTGGTTGACAGGGTAGTAACCGGATGAGGATTAGAAATTTTCAAATCTGCATGGTACTGGCTAGGTTTAGCAGAACTGGGTTCTTCGACAATATCAAACTTCTCAATGGCAAGCTTGTTGCTCGTGTAAACTGAACTTTTAAGGCCTTCTGCTGCATGTTCCACTTGTGAAAAAGATGGTTCAAGCGAGGAGCTGGCACTCTTGCCGGTGTCATCACTCCTTTGCAGCATCTTAACTGGATTTGTGATGGCCTCCAATAGCCCGTCAGAACTTTCTGTCAACTTTTCCAATTCATGCACTCCTCCATCAAGTTTATTAGCATGCATGTGATTATCTTGCTCAAAGCGATATGAACCAGTAGAGTATATGTTCTGAATTGGAGCTAACTCAGAGAAAGGTTCATTGTTCAACGACCTGGAATCTACTCCAGCCGAGTGTGTGTTGAGATTGTCCAAAGAACAACCATCATGAAGCACCTCAAAGTAATTGCCAACAGCTGGACAGCTTTCTGGTACACTTTTGGAAGCAGAAGCCAAGTTCTCACTCACAATGTGCTTCTCAGGAATAGACTCCAACATATAGTTTGACGTCCTACCTGATAAAGTTGAACCTGCAGCATGTTCAGCTTTCCCATCCATTGAGGAAGGTGCAATATCTTCAAATTGAGGTTGATTTGTCGAAGGATCTTCTGAACGAGCACCCTGAGACTGGTCATTTACAGTTGGCACTACAATGCTATCTGATGGAGAGTTACTAGATTTAGGTTGCGTCTTGGATGGATCCATTCCACTATCCATACCACTTAGCTGTCTATGTGCATTACAATCCATGTTACCCGTCATCTCATTTTCTCCGACTGATTTTAGTAACATTTCCACACACTCAGTGGATGTTGTCTCTGACCAGACATAGTTAGTCCTAGATATGGAGCACGACTCAGCCGCCCTAGAACTAAAGTCAACAACACTACTTCCAGTGGACAGCACCTCAATCCAACTATGATCGTGCCCTCCACTGAAAAACCCCTCAGAATCTGTCAAGTTATCAAACCTGAGATGGCCTTGTAGTTGATCGTCGATATCAAGTTTCGGCAGTGCAAATGGCCGCAAACCTGATGGGGATTTACTGTTGTCTTCACCAGCTAGTTGAAAATTTTGGCTCTGGAAATCAGTATCATCATAATCCATGGGTGTTTGCCTGCAAGATGGACAAACTTACAATATAGAGATGGAAGTTCCAACAGGATGTCGGCGTGTCTAAGCAAAGTCTGAGAAGGAAACTTTGGAGCAAGGCAAGCATTTAGTGGAGTATCCCATTTTACAGTTTATACACATGCCGTAGTTCATATACATAAGCATAACTACACAAATCATGGTTCTGGATGGGTGGCCAGAAATTACAGGGCAAAATAATTTGCTTAATAGGAATTATAGGAGACCACAGCAGCTTGGCTGCCTGTGAGGCCGGCGTGGTAACAGATAATTCCCGGAAAATTGCAGCTTACAGTTAACCACGATGACCTTGTGGGCATCGGCCACTTTTAAGCTCCGGAACATAAACCACATGCAATGTTTTAGACAGAAATTCTACATGACGTATGTCGCAGCAGTAAAGCGCCCTCTATTAGCTAGCCTGAAATCGTATCACCCTGGATTCCTGACATAGTAATCCGACACTCACGGACTGCCCCCGGATGCTAATCCGAAACCCTAATTTCCGAACGTTGTGCACGAATTTGAAACCAGACCGTCAAAAAAGCAAACCAAACACGAAGCCATTTCAAGCGCCACCCAAAACCCTAGCTCAGCAGGACATGCGCTACGTACTGGAGAAATTCCCGACGCAGACACGCCGCAGCGCGCGGTAAATGGAAGGGGGGAGGGGGGAGGTACCGAGAGGAGGTCGCTGGAGCTTCTAGCGCCCGCCATCCGTGAGCGGAGTCGTCGGAACCCTAGATCCTGCAGGAGGGCGGCTGCTGCTCATACCCCGGCGCCCGGCGCCGGAACCAACCCAGTCTCCTGCTTCGACGGCGGCGCGACAGCTGGAGGGAGACGGACGGTGGTCGGCGGCGAGGCGAGGGCGGCGGAGGGGGAGACGATGGGCGGGATGGAGGGAGGTTTTGTAGCTTTGTGGTTTGGTTTGGCTGCGCGGAGCACCAACGCCAGTCGCGAACACAGGCAGGCACCAGTCAGTCGACCACCGCACACTGGGGAGAGGAGAGGAGGGAGGGAGGCGGATCCGGGTTTGGGGTTGAGGCTGGGTCGGGTTCTTGTTGTTTCTGTGGCGTTGGGTTTGGTTTGTGACGAGACTTTCGCCTGTCGCGACGTCTGGTTCGGGTTCGAGTGCGACTAGTGTGAGTGCGAATGGGGTGCGCCACCATGGACTTGGCCCGTGGACCACCTGTGACTCTGTTGAAGTAGTAGGTCTCAAATGTGTGGGTCATGTGTGAAAGCGTTCTTCCCCTAAAAAAAGGTGTGAAAGCCTTCTCTTTTGTGTTTTTTACTGTTTTGTCTTATTCAAATTTCACATTAGAGAACTATGATTTTTACATAAAAATCCCAAGCGTGTATAATGTTGAAATACAATAAAATTATCTTTGTTCATGAGGATCATACTCTACATGACACTAAGACGGATGCTTCGATGAGTCTCACGTTGTGCCATCAATTTGGAAATACCATGCAGATTTGTGATTTGATCAATGAGCCAGTACAATTTGATCTTGAAACAGAAACATGAATTTGAGTTTTTGGGAGGGTGTTTTACGAATATGCCCAAATGGTATTATTCATTGTGTGTCGTGGGGCTACCTTTCGGGTCACCCACGGTGATGGTACTTGGGTCACGCCAAGGAAGGCCCAGCGAAGCCCAAGAAGGATTCCGTATACAACAAGTAGTCGACATTAGGTCGGTGAGGAGGTTTCCATATCTTGTACGTGCAATCGCACCGTCCACCCGAGACCCGGCCTGTAGTATAAAGGCCGGGAGGGTGCGCCGTCTAGGGCATCGAATCATTGAACATCGCATTGTAGCCACCAATCGATAATTCCAGACAAGCAGGAGTAGGTCTTTACCTCAACTCGAGGGGCCGAACCTGGGTAAATCGCCCCCTGTTAGCCGTCGTGTTCACCAGCCTGATCTCTTTCTTTCTCCTTCAATCAACCCGGGGTATTCGACCTTGGGATTTGCCGAGTCACAAGCTCGTCAATTGGCGCCGTCTGTGGGAAAGAACAGATCGCTGGAGTCGTGATCATGCCGGCCTCACCCGCAACCAACAACACCATCAGCGCGAGGGAGTCGATCTACACCGGCTTCCTCGAGTACGTCGAGCACTCGCCGGCGGATCTTTCGGCTTACGCCGGATTCCAACAGAGCACGTGGATTACCTTTGGTAGTCTGCGCTATCTGGTGGACAGTCGCGGAACCCTCCGCCCTACGCAGGCCGCCCTGCGTTCAATGGAGGCGCCTGCATCCATGGCGGCTGCACGGATCGCAACCTCACCCGCCGTGAAGATTACGGAGATCGCATCTACATCGCCATCTGCGTCTACATCAACTGCGCCGACCATGCCTTCACCGGTCGCGAAGATCGCATCTGCCGCGGTCAAGGCGACTGCGCCTACTTCGACTACATCAACTCCGACTGCGGCGATCGCATCTGCGGTTGCCAAGAAAAACGCATCTGCTGCGGCCACGGGGCAAGTCAAGTCCACTCCGACCTACCTGTTCGGGCGCCAGCCAAGATCCGCACCAGGTTCGACTGCGCCGATCGCACCTACGCGACGGGCAGCCGCCAGTAGCAGCGACCGTGGTACCCACCACGTTGCTGTGATCTTTGACAACGAGTACAGCTCAGATGAAGGAAGCACGACAGGGAGCATCAGCCCCACTCGACGGGTCTACCCCGCGCAAGTCTACATGGTCGGTCCATCAGCACCCGTGTACCCCATGGAAGTCACCCTGCAAGACAAGGTGACGAAACTTACCATCACCCGGGAGCTGGCGATTAGGGCACAGAAGCACGTGGACGATGGCACGTTCCCTGCCCCGGAAGATCCACAGGAAGATCGACAGGCGGTCCAGTACTTGCTCTGGAAGGAAGCCGAGCGAATCAAACAGGATAGAGCCGAGTTGGCCCGGCGCAAGGAGCTAGCCGACGAGTCGAGTGCCAGGAGGGCAGCGCTCTCGTTCAGGTCTGGATCAGAAGAAGTCAATCAAGAAGGAAGGCACAGAACTCGCATGCCGCGGGTGCACGAGGAAGATCGCATCCACCTCACCCGCAACTTGGAGTCATCTTTCTTGGAAGACGAGGACGGAATACCCATCCCCAGAACACCCGCCTCTGCGCTTATGGGAGTCGAGACCTATTTGCGGGTCATGCAGCCGCCGGAAGGAAGCGCCAACGCCCGCGTACACAGGCAGCAGATCCAAGCCTTGAGGCAAGTCGAGGAAGCCTTGTCAAGGGGAGAACCAGTCGAAGGGATGTACGAAGAACGAGGACGTCGTGACCGTGGAGTCGCACCAGCGGCAGATCGGGAACCGATTCGACTGCGACAACTGCAGCCCGGCGAGGATGGCCGCAACGTCGTCACACAGAGAAGGATAGACCGTGCCCGTCGACTGCGAGACGCAGGACTACTCGACGATGATGAAGACCACGAGCCACGTGGAGCCCCGTGTTTCAGTATAAATATTCGCAACACGAAGATGCCCAAAGGCTTTAAGCTGACGGCGGAGACACAAAAGTACGACGGAAAGCAGCACCCGCAGGATTGGCTAGACGACTACCTCATCGCATGCAGCTGCCAAGGTGGTAATTCGACTACCGCCATGCAGTACATCCAGCTGATGCTCACGGGGTCCGCCCGCGGGTGGCTCAACACGCAGCCGAAGGATGCCTTCAGGACTTGGGAGGAATTCAGGATTGCATTCATAAAAGGTTTCCTGGGAACTTACGCCAGGCCAACCACCCTCATCGAGCTCCAAGCTTGCAAACAGGGCCATGAGGAGCGACTCCGTTCGTACATCCAACGGTGGACCCTGCTCCGCAACACCATGGATGGAGCCACCTCAGAGGACAGAGTCATGGATGCATTCATCTACGGCCTCACCCGCCGCGACCTTCGCGAAGAACTTGGTAGGCTCAGGCCGAAGAATATGATAGACCTTATGCAGATCGCCAACCAATGGGCAGATGGAGAAGACTCCGTCCGCGACTCAATGCCAGATCCCAACCCAGCAACTGGCGAGAGGGTCGACTGAAAAAGAAACCACGCTTTATCGGCCACGACTCAATAGAGTTAGTAGCGGCGGGATTCGAAACCCCCCGTGAGAATGATAGAGGATATAGCCAAGGCGGTGGCAATGATAGAGGATATAGCCAAGGCGGTGGCAATGATAGAGGATACAACCAAGGCGGTGGCAATGATAGAGGATACAACCAAGGTGGTGGCAGCGGCTACCGCGGAGATGGAAGTCGCAAGCGCGAGTGGCGCAGACGCATACTCACGGATGAGGAAGAGCTAGAGCAACCCTGCAGGCACCATATGTTCAAGGACCCGGAAACAGGCAAGTGGGGATCCCGACACCTGTTGAAGGACTGCAAGAAGGCGCAACGGTTGGCCAGGGCCTTCACGCGCGTACTTGCTACGGACGGGCAGCAGGTTCATCAAGCATCACCCGCGGGACAACCAGTCGCGGGACAGCTGGCAATCAGCGCACCACCAGCTCCTCCACTCGCCAACCCAGCGCAAGCAGCATTGGCTTACTACCCGCAGCAACAACCGCAGCAGCCGCAACAGCAGCAGCAGCAACCGCAGCAACAGGACCCTGCCAACGTGTTCCCAGCACCACGCGGGCAGATGAACATGATACAGAAGGGGCGTCCTTCCAACAGGACCCAGAAGCTCATTACTCGCCAAGTCTTTCAGGCAATCACCAATCCACCCGCAGTACCCGAGTACCTGAGAGGATCAGAGATAGACATCACCTTCTCCAGGGCTGATCACCCGCCGGCAATACCACGGCCCGGGCATGCCGCTCTGGTAGTCGAAGCTCAGATCGGGGAGTACACCTTGAAAAAGGTGTTCATGGATGGAGGCAGCGGAATCAACATTCTTTTCGCTGACACCCTCAGGCGCATGAACAGGTCAATTTCCAACCTGACGCCGTCATCTAATACCTTTCACGGTATAGTACCAGGGCAAGCAGTTACGCCCATGGGAGTAATCACACCCGACGTGATCTTCGGCACACCCGACAACTTCCGGAGGGAGGCAATCGACTTCGAGGTGGTCGACTGGAAATCACAGTACCACGCCATCCTCGGGCGTCCAACTTTTGCAAGGTTCATGGCGATACCCCACTACGCCTACCTTATGCTCAAGATGCCTGGACCCAAGGGTGTCATCACGGTGAGAGGTGACTTCGACCGGTCCGACAGCTGCGACCGCGAGTTCAACAGGATCTCTGAGTTCTTTGGGATGGAAGATCACCTGGAGATGCTGGCAGTCGACAACGACAAGACCCTCTTCCCCCCAAAGAAGAAATCATCCAAGGACTCGGCGTTCAACACCAGCGACGATACCAGGGCCCACCAGGTACACCCGACAGATGCTGACAAGGTGGTCCGGGTGTCATCAAGCTTGACCAGCGCATAGGAAAGCGCGCTCGTCGAGTTCCTGCGCGAAAACTGGAAGATATTCGCCTGGCAACCTTCTGATATGCCAGGCATACCAAGAGAACTCGCCGAGCACCGATTACACGTTCACAAGGACGCCAGACCTGTCAAGCAAACCATGAGGCGCTTTTCGGGTCCAAAGAGAGACGCGATCAGTTTGGAGATCGACCGGCTGCTCCATGCCGGTTTTATTAAAGAAATCAAGAAGTCAGAGTGGGTAGCAAACCCAGTACTGGTGGAAAAGAAGAAGACGAAGAAACTCCGCATGTGCGTCGACTTCACCGCCATCAACAAATGTTGCCCCAAGGATCACTTTCCGCTCCCGCGGATTGATCAGATCGTCGACTCGACTGCGGGCTGCGCACGTCTGTCCTTCCTGGATGCCTACTCAGGCTACCAGCAGATCAAGATGGCAGTCGAAGACCAAGAGAAGACGGCGTTTATCACACCACACGGTGTGTTCTGCTACACCATGATGCCCTTCGGGTTGAACAACGCTGGGGCCACGTACCAGCGTACAATGCAAGCCTGCCTGAAGGAGCTTATCGGGAAGGTAGTCCAAGTCTACGTCGACGATATCGTCATCACCACCCGCAAAGAGGACACCCTCATCGACGACCTCCGCAAGGTCTTCGAGGCACTCGACAAGTACCAGATCAAGTTAAACCCAGACAAGTGCGTTTTCGGCGTCCCAGCCGGAGAGCTACTGGGGTACCTTGTCTCTGCGAGAGGAATCGAAGCAAATCCAGAAAAGGTGCAAAATATACTCGACATGCCTGCACCAACAAAACTCCATGACGTACAAAGTCTAGCCGGCAGAGTCGCAGCACTCAGTCGATTCATAAGTAAGCTGGGAGAAAAGGCTCTGCCCTTCTACCAGCTGATGAAAAAGGCGGACAAATTCGAGTGGACGGAGGAAGCACAGGATGCCTTTGACAGGCTGAAGAAGACCCTGACAACCCCTCCAGTACTGGTAGCACCCCAGGAGAATGAACCACTGTACCTTTACGTGGCAGCCACAAACAGAGTGGTCAGTACCGTTCTCGTAGTCGAACGGGAGGAAGAAGGAAGGGCTCATCCCGTCCAACGGCCCGTATACTACCTCAGCGAGGTATTAACAGAGTCAAAGCAGAGGTACCCGCACTATCAGAAGTTGGTATACGCCGTCTTCATGACGTCAAGGAAGGTGGTACACTACTTCTCCGAGCACCCGATAACGGTGGTAAGCTCCTCCGCCCTATCAGACATCCTCACTAATCCATCCGCTACAGGGCGAGTCGCCAAGTGGGTTGTCGAGTTAGGGCCATGGGGGCTGAAGTACGTGCACCCGAAGGCAATCAAGGCTCAGGTCCTCCCGGAGTTCACCACAGAGTGGATAGAAGCGCAGCTACCAGACGAGCCTGATTTATCGACTGCATGGACCATGTACTTCGATGGATCCAAGAAATTCAACTCAGCCGGAGCGGGAGTCGTGCTCATATCACCCAAAGGCGATAAGCTTAAGTACGTGCTGCAGATGAAATTTCCAACACCCTCCAACAATGAGGCGGAGTACGAGGCACTGATCCACGGCATGCGGATGGCCAAGAACTGCGGCGCCACTCGCCTCATGATCTATGGCGACTCCTACCTGGTGGTGCAGCAAACAATGAAGCAATGCGACGCCATCGCTGACAACATGATAGCATACAGGGAGCTGTACAACCAGCTGGAAGGCCAATTCGACGGCTGCGAACTGCGACACATCGGCCGCGAAAGCAATGAAGAAGCCGACATCCTCGCCAACCTCGGCTCAGATCGAGCTCCGGTTCCACCCGGAGTCTTCCTCGAGTGCATCACGCAGCGCTCTATCAGGGTCCGGCCCCCGCCAGAACCCCCTGCATCGACAACAACGACCGCCAACCCGCAAAGCACGGAGAAGGAACCCATGGAAATCATGCTGGTCGAACCCACGTGGACAAGCCCGTATCTGGCCTACATGCTGCATCAGCGGCTGCCAGAGAACCCAGTCGAAGCAAGGCGCATTGTCCGCCGCTCGAAGGGCTTCACCATCATCAAGGGCGAGCTTTACAAGCGAAGCATCTCAGGCGTACTCCAAAGGTGCATTGATCCATCGGACGGCCAAGCTATTCTACTCGACATCCACGCCGGAATCTGCGGGCATCATGCAAGCAGTCGAGCACTGGTTGCCAAGGCCTTGCGAGCAGGGTTCTACTGGCCCACTGCAATGCAAGACGCAGTCGAGCTCGTAAAAAGGTGCGTCGGCTGCCAAGAGTTCGCCAACAAACCTCACGCACCCGCATCAGAATTGAAAACCATCCCACTCGCATGGCCGTTCGCGCAGTGGGGACTCGACATGGTAGGTCCCTTCAAGAAGTCCTCCTCGGGTGGGCACACGCACCTCCTGGTGGCAGTCGACAAATTCACGAAGTGGATCGAGGCGGTGCCAATCACAAGTTCAACCGCAACTTCAGCAGTCAACTTCATCAGGTCCATTGTCTTCAGATTTGGCGTGCCCCACAGTATCATCACCGATAACGGCACGAACTTTACAGCCGAGGAGTTCAGAGATTTCTGCGAGGAACAAGGCATCAGGCTCAACTACGCATCCGTCTCACACCCGCAGTCTAACGGACAAGTCGAAAAGGCCAACGGCCTAGTCAGCAAAGGGATAAAGAAGCGTCTGCGAGTGCCGTTGAAACGAGCTGCAGGAGCCTGGGTAGAAGAACTTCCAAGCGTGCTATGGAGCCTACGCACCACGCCGAACAGATCCACCCAATACACACCGTTTTTTATGGTGTACGGCGCAGAAGCAGTCTTACCCTGTGACATTAAGTTTGACGCTCCACGGGTCGTGGCCTACGACGAGTCCGACGCAGAAGAGGCACTAGAAGATGACATGGACACTCTAGATGAAGCACGCGACATCGCCCTCAGCCGCACAGCAGTGTACCAGCAGGACCTGCGCAACTATCACGGGCGACGACTGCGACCGAGAGCTTTTGTCCCAGGCGACCTGGTCCTTCGACTCAAGCAGAAGAAAGTACACAAGCTCGCCTCCCCATGGGAAGGCCCGTACATTGTGACAGAAGCAATCGGCAATGGAGCATATCGCCTGAAGGACCAAGCCACAGGAACAGTTTGCAGTAACCCGTGGAACGTGGCACAGCTACGCCGCTTCTACGCCTGATGTACCCTACACTGTAAACTCAAAGTAGCAGCAGGTTTCTTACGCACTCTTTCCCTCGCCAGGGTACCTAAGGGGACTGGAAGGGTTTTAATGAGGCGGCCTGTTTGCGAGAATAAATAAAGATGATTAAAGAAATTTTGTGTCACCCTCTCCTTTGCAACCTAGGCCGCCACTCGAACCACTCGGGGGCTGCGCCATACAGGTATCACCCGAAAATCCTCGGCCGCCACCCGACGCACTCGGGGGCTCGCGCCGCACAGGTCTCAGTCAGCCTAGGCCGCCACTCGAACCACTCGGGGGCTGCGCCATACAGGCATCACCCGAAAATCCTCGGCCGCCACCCGACGCACTCGGGGGCTCGCGCCGCACAGGTCTCAGTCAGCCTAGGCCGCCACTCGAACCACTCGGGGGCTGCGCCATACAGGTATCACCCGAAAATCCTCGGCCGCCACCCGACGCACTCGGGGGCTCGCGCCGCACAGGTCTCAGTCAGCCTAGGCCGCCACTCGAACTACTCGGGGGCTGCGCCATACAGGCATCACCCGAAAATCCTCGGCCGCCACCCGACGCACTCGGGGGCTCGCGCCGCACAGGTCTCAGTCAGCCTAGGCCGCCACTCGAACCACTCGGGGGCTGCGCCATACAGGCATCACCCGAAAATCCTCGGCCGCCACTCGACGCACTCGGGGGCTTGCGCTGTACAGGTCTCAGTCAGCCTAGGCCGCCACCCGAACCACTCGGGGGCTGCGCCATACAGGTATCACCCGAAAATCCTCGGCCGCCACCCGACGCACTCGGGGGCTCGCGCCGCACAGGTCTCAGTCAGCCTAGGCCGCCACTCGAACTACTCGGGGGCTGCGCCATACAGGCATCACCCGAAAATCCTCGGCCGCCACCCGACGCACTCGGGGGCTCGCGCCGCACAGGTCTCAGTCAGCCTAGGCCGCCACTCGAACCACTCGGGGGCTGCGCCATACAGGCATCACCCGAAAATCCTCGGCCGCCACCCGACGCACTCGGGGGCTCGCGCCGCACAGGTCTCAGTCAGCCTAGGCCGCCACTCGAACCACTCGGGGGCTGCGCCATACAGGCATCACCCGAAAATCCTCGGCCGCCACCCGACGCACTCGGGGGCTCGCGCCGCACAGGTCTCAGTTAGCCTAGGCCGCCACCCGAACCACTCGGGGGCTGCGCCTAACAGGCATCACCCAAAAATCCTCGGCCGCCACTCGACGCACTCGGGGGCTCGCGCTGTACAGGTCTAACGTTAGCCTAGGCCGCCACTCGAGTCACTCGGGTGCTGCGCCTAACAGGCATCACCCAAAAACCCTAGGCCGCCACTCGATCCACTCGGGGGCTGCTCCACACGGGTTATGAGTTCACGACACAGCGTTTTCATATATACTTAGGGACTAACCCCGTATCAGCATATTTACATGCATACATATATGTTACAAGCTAACATTATACAACAAAATGTTTTTCTTAGTCGACAGGCTCTTCCTTTGGCGCATCCAGTGGCCCTACACGTCGCTCTGTATGATTCATGACATGTCGCATCACCTGACGTGCGGCTTCAAGGGATTCAGCATAATCAACATCCCTGGGCAAGCCATCAAGTATTCTGTCCAAGGGAACATGAGGTCGATGCAGTCGAACATAGGCAAACGCCGTGTTGGCCCCGGCAACAAGCTGGTTGAAGACGACCACCTTCAACGCCCTGCTACTGCGGAACCTCTCCAACAGCGCGGGCAACCCTTCCGGCTGCTCATCAAGGGGGAAGAACACTTTGTTGATCTGCCAGAGTGCTTTCCTGCAACCCTCAAGAACGAACGCAGCTCGCCAGGTGCGATCCAGCATCCGCGCGAGTATGCGGCCCTCTCCCTTATGTACCCAGAATTGGCGAGCTTCGACCGAGTTACCGGTGGCCTCGCTATCCACGCGCTCGTCCACTCGAGCGTTCTCGGCTTGCCAGTCGGGATTAACAACTGCAAATTAACGGGTCAAGGTGCAGAACAACACAAGCATGAAGAAATCAAAGAGAAGCAGCTAGAGCACAAACCTTGCAGCTGTCGACATATCAGATCAATCTGGTCAAGAAGGAACCGTTCGCGCTGATTGAACGGCCCAGCGGAACGTGCCCTGAGACGATCAAGCTCCACTTCAGTTCTCCGCAGCTTCGACTCAAGTTCAGTGATTTTGTTCCTCATATAATTAAACACTCGCTGATCGTTTCTGCTCCGCGCGGGAGCCGGAGGAGTCGGACAACGCGAAGACGCAAGCGCAGCCGAAGAGGTACCTTCATCCCAGTACGCACGGATATCTTCCGCGACTTCAGGAGGCGCACTTCCGTCAGGCTGTCAATTTAAAGAACATCAGAGAGCACTATTTTCAACAAGACTAGACAAAAACACAGTCGCATGACAGAATCAGCATATCCATTGATTTCACCAAGTTTCATTACAAAAGACAAAAGAAGACCCCTACTACAACACTACATAGCAGAACCCGACGGTGCGCGGCCCTTTTTGGCGGCTGACTCTGCAAGCTTCCTCTCAAAGGTGTCAATCAGCTTTTTAGCTAACTGAGTCGCCTTGTCCTTGACGCCGGTCAGGGACTTGGACTTTCCATCGGGCCTTCGAGGGAAGTCGCTCACAGCCGCCTCAAAGTCACCCGAGATCCCATGACCGAGTAACAGACGGAAGGTGAGCTCGGAGCCGCGTACCGTCTGGGTGCGGGTGTAGTTGGCCATCACATTCGCCTCAGCAAATGGAGCCGCCAGCTTGTCAGCCTCCTTAGGCGCGGCCTGACCAGGGAAAACACCTTCATAGATGTTGGCCAGGGCGCTCGAGGACTTCTTCACAGCGTCCGCGGCGCACGCGCAAACCCGGTTGCAGAGGTCGACTGCCGCCGACAAGGTGGTATTCGCGCTGGACGTCCCTTCAGGGGGAGAACCACCACCAACACCGACACTCAGAAATAACACGAATAGTAAGGTTACCTGCAGGCAACAAAGGCAAAAGTAGGCTTTTATCAGCCGAGAACTTACCACCAATGGCCGTGGCAATGCTAATCAGGCGTTCGACCTGAACCTTTTCTGCCTCAGTCTGGGTCTCAAGCGACTTCTCCAGTTGCTGGACCCGCTTCACCAAACCTTGGTTGTCTTCTGCAGAACACCCGAGCAAAAGATCAGAATTGCGGACAGTCGAAGAAAGTTCAAAAGACTCGACAAGGGATACTTACTCTTCGACTGCTCAAGCGCAGCACGAAGTTGACTAGCCTCCTGCTCCAGACGAATGAAGCGGGTGGCCGTTTCCATCTGCTGACGATAGACGGGCTGCGGAAAAAGAAGTATAAATCTGTACCCGACTATTCTAGTCACGCACATCTTCGGGGGCTACTCCCATCGGGAGCACTGTTCGCGCACCCGATACAAGAATTTGCAAGATAAGAAAGAAGATACTTACATGCTGGATCAGATCAGCATCCACGGCAGTCGCATCAGCGGCACCATCCGGCCGGGTGGCCGTCGAAGGGTCCAGCACCGGAGGATCGTTCGCCTGTGGCGCCTCTTCAGTTGTACCAGTCGCATGCTCCGGGGCAGCAGACTGGTGTTCCTCCTCACGAGGCGAATCATGGACATTACCACCTTGGTGGCTGCTTACAAAAGATTCAGAAAACACCCAAGGAACAGAAAGAAGAAGCGAAACAGAAAGGTTCAGTCGCATAAAGCTTACCTGTCAGCATATTCACCATCGCTGCTCATGGAAGGAGTCGGCATCCTCCCAAACCCCGCGGGAGGCGCGGAGTCCAGCGGAGTCACAATCAGGGAATCCACAAGCTTGTTCGCCTCTGAAGACGACGAGCTGGAGTCCTCCTTTTCTGCCTCCTTCAAGGGTGATGTCGCGGCGGCGGAGCCGACATGCTTTCGCTTGCGCCGTTTGAGCGGCGCCTCCTCCTCCTCCTCTTCCTCCTCTGCTTCCTCGCTAGGCGAGGAAGCGGGGGGAAGACTCTCTTCATCGCCGTCCTGCTCGGCAACGAAGGCGGCCTCATCGTGAGCGCCATTCTCCATCAACGGAGGAAGGCTCACGTATTTTTTCCGATCCTGAAGATTAGCAAGCAACAGTCGAAAGTTCAGAAAAAGACAGTCAACTCCAAGTAACGAAGAAAACAAATTCAAGTACCTACCTCTGGGATCGGGTTCGTCGAGCTGAAGGGCGCGACTGAGCAAGTCACGTTGCACGCGTCAGCAACCCGAAGGCTGGTGATGCCCCTCACCTTGATTGCGACTTGTGCATCGTCCATTGCCGGGTCGACTGCCATTTCCCACATTGGGAGAGGGCGCTGTTGCAGAGGCTGCACCCTCAACCTGTGGAACATGGCGATCAGCTGGATTCCGCCGGCTTCGCGTCCCATCGTCTTGATCAACCCGCGAAGAAGCGACTGCAGCGGCTTGATCGACTCCCTCTCCTCCGTCGACAGGGGGTGCGACCAGGCGTTGGTCTTCTTCAGAGGCCGTTCAGCAGCGAAGTCGGGGATCCCGGCCTGTTTCCACGAGATGTAGAACCACTTCTTCCTCCAGCCTTGCACGGAGTCGGACTTCTTCATGTAGAAGAAGTTCGTGTCGCCGCGCAGCTGGATTCCGAAGCCGCCGACCGGGTAGGTCTCCTTCGACTTACCCACCATCCGGCGCACCAGGAAAAGAGACTTCCACAGTGCCCAGTGGGGTGCGATCCCCAGGAAACACTCGCAGAGCACGATAAAGCTCGTGATGCTCAAGACGCTGTTGGGAGTCAGATCATGGATCTGAATCCCATAGGCGTACAAGAGCCCACGGACAAAATCGTGCAAGGGGAACCCGAATCCCCGTGGAAGGAATTCCACGAAGCATACGCGTTCCCCACTGCGGGGAGCAGGGACAGAATCCTTACCGGGCACCCGCGTCGTCGCCACGGCCTCCGGTGGCAGCAGCCCCTGCTGGCGGAGGCTGTCGAGCTCCGATGCTTTGACGGAGGACTTGCTCCAGTCGCCCTCCACCTTTTTCATCCCGGCGTCGTCGCCGGCGGCGGCGGAGGAGCTCTCAGTACCCTTGCTCCTCTTGTGGCCCATGTCGCCGGAGGAAAGGGGAGAACTTTGTTGGAAGCTTTTTGCGAGGAACAATGGAGGCAAGAACTGGCGGCGAGATGGAGGAGAATGAGGATGCGTGAACTGCCTCTGCACCGCGGTGAAAAATATATACCGCGTGGCAGTTCATCACGGCCATCCATCGTGCAACTGCATCGCGCCGCAAGAATCCAGCCGCCCACGTGTCGCGCGACGGACACCCCGGTCGTGCTCCACTACGCACGAGAACCGAGGCGTCATCATCACGCCGCGGTGTTTTCGCGCCCAACGGTCCATATTCAGCGGTCGCCGCTGTGACAGCGGGCCCACCATCGTCACGTCTCGTCGGGCGCAGAGCGTGTCGAGTCATGTCATCCAAAACGTCATCCCTGACGTCATCATGAAGTGTGTCAAGTAAGCCAAGCAATTGGCTGAGCATTCGACAGTCATTCGACTGAAACAAGTACGTTCGAATTAAATGTTCGAGTGGAATAACACGAAGTAAGCTTTTTTAAAGCTGATTTTATGACAAGTTAGTAGGCCGTCAAGGCTGAGTGAAAGAGTAAGTCGAGCCTGGACAGTTTCGACTCGGACAAGTTCGAGTCATCTGTTTACTCCCATCGGGAGCGGGCTTTTCGACTGAGGAAAAATTGAGTTTAACCTCAATTGCAAGCAATTCAGCTTAATCTCGGGGGCTACTCCCATCGGGAGCGCTGTTCGCGCACCCGATGATTATGAAGAAAAGCAGTCGAAATGCTGCGACTCCGAAAAATCAAGACGGCGCACCCGAAGAATCAAGACAAGCTCACTCGAAGCAATCTTCATCAACGATTCCATGTGGCGTGCCCTGAAGGGGGGAGTCCTCCACCCGACTCTGCGATTCGACTGAGCACTCGGGGGCTACTGTCGTGGGGCTACCTTTCGGGTCACCCACGGTGATGGTACTTGGGTCACGCCAAGGAAGGCCCAGCGAAGCCCAAGAAGGATTCCGTATACAACAAGTAGTCGACATTAGGTCGGTGAGGAGGTTTCCATATCTTGTATGTGCAATCGCACCGTCCACCCGAGACCCGGCCTGTAGTATAAAGGCCGGGAGGGTGCGCCGTCTAGGGCATCGAATCTTTGAACATCGCATTGTAGCCACCAATCGATAATTCCAGACAAGCAGGAGTAGGTCTTTACCTCAACTCGAGGGGCCGAACCTGGGTAAATCGCCCCCTGTTAGCCGTCGTGTTCACCAGCCTGATCTCTTTCTTTCTCCTTCAATCAACCCGGGGTATTCGACCTTGGGATTTGCCGAGTCACAAGCTCGTCATTGTGACAGCTAACTTACAACTTTTTGCTTGTCGTTGTTGTTTTGTTCGAAAACCTTATAAATGCCCCCTCTAAATGTGCATGAGTAGTTTTGTCGTGTTTCCTTCTATAAAAAATGTGCAATTGATCTCGAACGCGTCATGTCTCCTTAAATAAAAATTGTGCAATTGATCTCGAACGTGTGTCGTGTTTCCTTCTAAAAAAATGTGCAATTGATCTGAAACGCGTGTCGTGTTTTCTTCTATAAATATTGTGCAACTGATCTCGAATGTGTGTCGTGTTTCCTTCTATAAAAATTATGCAATTGATCTCGAACGCGTGTTGTGTTTCCTTCTATAAAAAATGTGAAATTGATCTCTAACGCATGTCGACTTTCCATGTATAACTCTTGTAGGATCAATTCAAAATGACTAATCAGAGGTTTACAAATATGCCTACATAGTCTTATTCATTGTGACAACTAACTTACGTGTTTTGTTTGTCACTGTTCCCAACTCTTGAAAATCTTATAAATGCCCCTCTGAACGTGCAATTGGTCTCGAACGCGTGTCGACTTTCCTTCTATAAAAAATGTGTAATTGGTCTCGAACGCGTGTCGACTTTCCTCCTATAAAAAATGTGCAATTGGTCTCGAACGCGTGTCGACTTTCCATGTATAGCTCTTGTAGGATCAATTCAAAATGACTAATAGATGTGTTTTGACAAAATTGCATAAGTTTACATTGTCTATGACTTGAATTACATGGTCATGATGGGCCTGACGCATTTGGCATTCGAGTGCGGAGTTGGAGAACTGGTTTTGGGCTTTTGGCACTTAGATTTCACATGACTAAAATGATTTGTTAGGGAACACATGACTAAAATGTATGCGACTAAAGTATTTTTAGTTCTGAAACTATGCGATATCAATCTTTTGACATCTAAATTTTTTTTTGTTTTAAAAATGTATCTTTTGTATTTATTGTAAAAACTGGAAAATAATAGGCCTTCAAGCACGGTGTGCGGTGCATGGACCGGGTCCTCCAAAGAGGTGCGCGTTGAGCGGGAGTAGGCTTTCTAAAAAAGTGTGAAAGGATGCCACAAGAAAGCGTACGAAAGGGCGGGGTCAGCGTGCCTGGCATTTCGCGAGGGACGCCTCCGTTCCAAACGAATCGTCCCGGTCTCTGTCACGACCCATACGTGCGTGCCGCGTGTCATGCCACGGGAGCAGAGGAGACGAGCCGCATCTGCTTTTCACTCTTCTATCTCGCTATCATCTCGCTCAAATGATTGATCGATTGGGTCTCTCAAAAAAGAATCCACGGATTGGAAGTTGCAACGCATTCATCCATGCTTGATTGCTAGAGTAGTCCAGATCATCGTCTCGATCACAAAACCATACTATATACTCCTAGGCAGCTGGCTGAACACCGAAGCTACGACGGCGAGAACAATCTACGCTAGCACGGCGGCGGCTTGCTTGTCGACCATGCTCCTGGCGAAGGCGTAGCGGAACCTGGCGTTGTACGGGAGCCACTCGAAGGCCTGCGACGCCCTGCGACGCCCTCCGGCGGCGGCGGCGGCGCACCGCTGGATGGCGTCCTGCGCGGCCCGGCCGTCCACGTTGTCGCGCGCCCACGCGAGGATGCCGATGCCGTCGCCGACGGGGAGGCCGGCCTCCTTGGCGTACCGCTCCACGAGCCGCGGCAGGAACACCTTCCTCGACTTGCGCACCACCACGCCGGCCTGCAGGAACTCCCGCTTCGCCCGCTCCAGCTCGTCCGTCACGTTCTTCGCCGTGTACACCTTCAGCTGCAGCGCGACGCAACGCAAGACCAGAGTTCAGCTCTACCGCGCAAGGCGCAGGCCTCGACGAGCGGAGGTCAGTGTTTAATGGCGTACCATGGGGTCGGAGGAGGCGCCTGTGCATAGGGCGAAGAGGGCCAGAGGCTGGCAGTCCGGTAGGCCGAATTTGAGCTGGACCAGCTGCTTCTCGTCGGCGCATCTCTTCCGCATCGCCGTCGACAGAATGGACTCAAACCACTGCAGATATAATAGTGCAAGTTCAGACCTAACATCTCCAAAATTCAGTGTGCTAATTTGATTACAAGGATGTATTCAATGCTCTTCGGTTTGTTTCAATGAACTGATGAGCAGTTGAACAAACTGAATTTAGTGCCTTGATGCAGATGTACAGTGATCTTCAGGCATAAACAGTATAGTTCCTGAAAATGATTTCTAAATGCAGAATTTTACATGAACTAACTGCATTTAAATTCAGACATCGGCATGAGATCCGAGCTCATACGTACACGGCCGATTCGTGGGGATCTACAGCACAGCAAGGAGTGTTCGATGGAATTGGCTGTCACAGCATGTCCGCCAACATTGTAGGCAGCCTGCAACATGGTGAGTTATTTGTTAGTGGCAACAGTACGAGCCGCAGCGTAACTAGAATATCTTCTTCACCTTGTGAAATACAGCCATTCGTTTGAGAGAACTGTTTGGAATTCCGTATGCTAGATATGCCTGCAAATGAATTACATGTGGATTGAGACGACCCCAGCAAAATCATAAAGATGAGAAGATTAAGGAAATGTACAGTTTCTGGCACTTACATGCATGACAAGCGAATTGTACACATTGATCCAGAAGGCCAGTTTGATACTTGTTCCTGACATACTAAGATCAACTCTTTCAAGCTGCTCCACAAGCAATCTGTAGTGGGTAATTGCACAGGAGACATCTGGCATCTGATTCTTTTCAACCGATATTGAACATACTTCGACAGTACTTTTGCTATTTGATGCACTATTTTCTTCTCCGTTGCCCCTCCGGGGAAGAATGACACTTGTTGATGATCTTGACAAGAAAGGGGAGCGGGCCCTTTCAGCCTTTTCTGGTGACTCAGCCCGCAGAAGACAGTATATGGATGCCATGCATCTAACCATTTCTTCAGATATCTTGCTTGGACATTGGTAGAGATGATCTTTCAGAGTACGTGCGAGAGAACTACTTCCTGAATAAGGTAGCTATTTGTAAAGAAGAAAAGGAAAAACAAAGTGAGAAGCAACAGTTAAAATAAGTCCAATATATGCATTTTCTGCTTTAAAGTTCAACACTGCTAACAGCATGTACTGATTTAATATCAGTATGTTCAGAAGTACAAAATTGGGACAAAAATGCATATGCTCCTGAAAGTAATACAATGCGTGAAATGTGCTTTCTATTCCTAACATAGAAGGGGAGCAGCGGAGATGACTGGTTAGAAATACTCTGCGAGTAGAATGTACTCCAATAATGATATATGACATATGCCTATAACGATTCACGTAAGTAAATTAAATGATTGTTAGGATTTAACGAAATTCTGCTTGTGCTTTGTATGCTTTACCTTCCTTGGATCGGATGCAAGGGAAGCAGGAGGAATATCCAAAGTCTCACTCGAGAACGATTCATGCCTGATCTTGGTCTTGAGCATGTTCTTTGTTCTCCCAGACTCTGATACCGTTGTCATGATATGGAAAGGTTGGAGGGGGAGCTTCTTAGATGAGCAAAATGCACTTGATATTATGCTTGACTGCCGCCGCCTCATCCTCGAACTTACACTCTTAGCGTGAGCCGGGGAAGAAATACCAGAACTCTGCCCCGACGATTGTCCTGACGTGCACTGATCGAATATACTTCTGTAGAGGGAGAGAACATGCTGTTCGCGGTTCGCGATTTCCTCTTCGAGCAATTCGATCTCGGCTATCAGTTCCTTTGTCTGCACGAATAACAGCAAGTGTCACACTCTTCAGCATGCAATTGAAATTGTTACTTGGAACAGTAAAGTTGCTTTCCCATGTATGCTATCTTGATTTGACAATTGCACCACTTTTTCACCAAAATAGTAAAATTGCACGAAGTGCCGCTTTCCCTGGTGTGCTATACTGATATGTCATATCTTGATTACTTGATATGGTAAATGTAGTACTAAATTAGTAAAATTACTTGATATGGTTTATGTTTTATGAACGATTTGAAGGTTTAAGTTGTTGTGCAGTGGGAGATGAATAGTACCTGAGCTGGGAAGTGCCTATGGCCAGGAGACAGAGTGCTGGACGCCCGGCCGATCGCCCGGTCAAGCATGATCCGGATGGACTTCTCCTGATGCAGATGCAGCTGCAGTTGAGAAACCTGCTATGATCCAGCAAATTTCAACACCAGTTACTCTACTCAGACGGAGACAAAAGAAAATAATGTTGTTTTTCTTCTCCTCACATCGTTCTCGAGCGACACGCGGTGGTTCGGCGACGCCGCGCTCGCCCGGTGATCCCTCGGCATCCCCCGGTGAACCGGAGAACCTTCCGTCGCGCAAGACGATTTCCGCCGGTCCGGCGGGTTCTGCCATGGGAAAATTTTCACAAAGTCCGATCAGCAAATCGCGAAGATTCTGTCAGTGATCTCCAGCCATGAAGGCAGCAGTCAGCACCTGTGCTGGTTGATTGAAGCGTTGCTCCACGATGGCACGCGACGAGGCGCCCCCATGGTTGCACGCCTCCAAGTTCCTACCAGAAGAAGCACTGCAACAGACAGGAGATAAGAACCAACCAGGTTCAATAAGAGGCGAAGACCAAGACGGAAAGAAAAGAGGCGGCACGCGGCAGGAACCTCTTCGATCGCCGGTGATGCGGCAGGCTAGCGGCGGGGGTCTTGGTCGGTGGCGCCGCCTCAGGAGCCTCGCCGTTCTTGGCCTTGCACGGTTCTTGCCCTCTGATCACCACCTCCGCAGCCTGCTCCATCTTCCCTAGGACCGCTGTCATGCCGCCTACCTAGCTAGCTACATGCAGCAGTGCAGAACGCGGCGGCATGAGCATTATATGAGCAGCAGAGCAGGGTCCGGAAGGATTGATTTTCGTGGCGCGGGGGGCAAAGAGCATCCCGCGCACAGGGCCAAGCCGCGTGCGCGCGCCCACTCCCTGCGACGCCGACGGTTTAATACGATGTAGTAGGGGTAGTAGAAGTGGTGGTAGTAAAACGCTGCTGCCGCGGCAGCGACGTTGGCGCAGTGCACAGTTGCAGAGGAGGAGGAGGAGGAGGAGGAGGGGGTCGGAGTGGGAGAGCGACAGGGAGAGTGGAGACTGGAGATAGACGGATGGCGAGGGGAAGGGAAGAGAAGAGGGGGGAGTTAATGCGCGGAAGCGAGGGAGTTGGTGAGCGGAGTTAATGCACTGACGCACCAAGGGACGGCAGCAGCAGAGTAAATGGCTCGAGCAAGAAGAAGAACTCGCCATGCCACGCCAATCGGCCAGTGACGCCATTGTTTCGACGTTTCTTGCGTGGAAACAGTTGCGAGTTGCAATAGTCGTAGCCACCGGCTGGAAAAAAAAATACGTTTCTGACAGAGCGCCATCGCCCCTAGAAGCTGCTGCTGAAACCCTGCACTGCAAGTCAGAGAAATACCACCACCGTCCACCGCTACTGCGACGATGAAGCACGGTGCAGTGCAAGAGAAGCTGCGAGATGCGTGACCTTGAATTAGGCTACGAGATATGTGATTCCAGGCCTAGTACAGTGGCGGTATGTTCTCTCTTCCACACACGGCATTGACCTGAGCTACCTACCGGCGCACGCAGCATGTCACGAGTTAGGCAGGCGACGGCATGAATGCGGCGTCAATGCCCGGCCTGTACTAGCAGCTCAGTGGTAAACTGGTAACGTTTGCTCGACAGTCTCTCCGGCCTCCTCGTTGACAAGAGAGAACCTGACGAACCGGGTTACGAGTTACCACACCCCAGGCTTAATTATCCACCGGACGGAAAACCAGCCCAACAGAGAGAGACCAACAGAGAATAGGAAGGTAGAGCTAGCTAGTGCGACGAGGGGCGGCCGCCGGCCGGGCCGGCCATGTGGGCGGCGAAGGGGAAGGAGTAATGGTCGATCCCAGGCAGCGTCGTCAGGGTTGGGGCATCAGAGAGCATGTACGTGCGAGTGGCACAGTGAAGTGAAGTGGGCGAGCCATGCATTGATTGATTCTAGGAGTAATTGGGGTTGGATTGGATTACATGGCGAGCAGGGCTTGGGTTGTCTCGGTCATTCATTTGGGGTCAGCTGGGCTGGTGGTCGATGACAGTGCACGGACAGGGTTCACGGTGGTAGAGCCTGGTGTCGTCTGTATCTTGGATTCTTGGGCTAATAAGAATTGCAACACCGCGCACCTACGGGCTACGACGACGACCACGACGACGGTAGTGGGCGAGCTCGAGAAATGCGGCGCTGGATGTCGGTTCCGCGCACCACAAAGAAATAGGCTGATTAGTGACCCTCTAGTTTAGTCACCTACAAGGTCACAAAGTTTTCTTCATGACCCCTCTGTGACCAAAAACCGATGGTCACATACCGAGCGACTAAAATGGTTGATCATGACTTTTTTTACTAAATGGTCATAACCGTCTATGACCAAATTAGAGGGTCATAACATTTATGACCAATAATTTTGGTCATTGGCTGTCTGACCTTACCACGTCAGATCCTACGTGGCTAATCCTACGTGGCAAAATTATGACTAAATTAAAAGGTCATAGATCTGAATTAGCCCAATCCACGGTGGTTATCCATATGGGCCGAGCCCAACAATTTAGCCAATTTAGGGTTTTTACATGTCAATTTTGGTATGGGCCATGCATTATTATATACCGGACCGCAACCTTATATAGTCGATTATTTCAACCTTGTTACAGTCCATTTTGAGGCTGGTCCCACTAGTCAGGTAATCCAGATAGGCCCCACTTGTCAGTTTTTTCCACATTTAAATAAACGGCATTCCTGGTCAAATGGGTCCAAGTTGTCAGGTGCACTGTTTAGGTCCCACACGTCAGGTCTCAATTTGTGCGAATACATACAATTTGTTTCAAACAGAGGCAATAATGCATAATATTTCATTATTTCATACAACAGCCGCACAACACAGTACAAATCTGGCATTCAGCTATAAAAATACAACTAAATATACACAAAACTCGCACCAATGAGCTAGAACACATTTCTCGGGATTCTTCTTCCTGGAGCTCTTGTACACCCAACTTTGTAAGAATGAAGGCCAGCAACTAAAATAATAAAGAAGAAAAGTTAGGAACATAATCAAGTGAATCTGTGCATATAACATTCTTATAACAATGAAAAAATGCTGCAGAATTTTATACCTAACAAGAAACCATGCATACAAAATTCCCATAATGCGGAAATTGAAAGGATGGGCACCAGTGCAATATAACAGGAACTAAGTAGTTATTTAGATTTACCCAACACACGCAAACCAACAGAAACTTGCTATCTAGTTAAGGTGCCAAACTGGTAGAAACTAAAGGTTCATATCATAGTTAAGGACAGGATCAGCTCAAACATGCAAGCACTCAATAAACTATACAAGGTCGCTCTCTTGAATCTGTGTGCGACATGATACATGGATCGAGCATTAGGCCATCAAGCATCAGAGAGGGGCTGCAGCTGAACATCTCGTCTGCATCAGAGATACCTGACTTCGTGTCGAATCAATGGATGAGGCTGCAACTGAACATCTCATCCGCATCATCATTGCAGTCTCCTGCCAGTGTCGGTGAGGAAGACCTGGACAGAGAGGATCTAAAATACTATTAGTAGCAAACAATGCTAAAAAAGGTGCTCAGAACAAGCAAAAGGGGGCATAGTTATCAGTGATTTTCCACATCAGAATAGGGCACATGCATCAATTTTCTAAACTAGCGGGAACGAAGAGATGGCATACCCTGGGGCAGCCAAAGACGGTGAAAGCATGATCTGCTTGTTCTTGACACCTGAGTGAGCATCGGATATCAAACAATATGCTTTTAAAGGAAGAAATAGGCTCCAATCAGCCTGCATACAACAAGTAATAGAACAGTTAGGTGAGAGGAACTAATGGCATAGGCATATAAAAACATTGATGACTTAAAATTTAATAAAAATGACAGGTCAAGTTTTAAGTATGGAATGGTATGATTAAGTAAAAAATAACATTCTGTTGACCTTTAATAGCATTGAATGTACTGTAGAAATAGTAGTGGCAATTCATACACATTTGTGCATCTGAGATAATGCTATCCTATGAAAAATAATAGATAAGAACTACGCTTCCGGTTTGCAAGACAAGAGACGAAGCAGTTAATGCAATCAAACACTGAAGAGTTCTTTCATGCCATGATTTTATTTCATGTTAGGTTTAAAGTAAACAAGCAACATATGGATTTATATAACATCATCAAGCATTCGGTTCAGATAACAAGTATCACTAGCTATTAACAAATATAGAAAAATGAAGGATTCTGTTATGCCATGATTTTATTTCATGTTCCCATTTACAGAATTCCAAAGGGATACTAACATGTGCTGACTTATTTGAAGGGGCATGCTTGTGACTAATTTTTTTCATCATATTATCATTATAAAATTTGAATTGTGTATGCAGATAGATAGACCAAGCATTCAGAACATAGTAGTGTGGTGAAGCATACATTGATAACCAGCAAGAGCTCTTGAGATCCACACGGCATAGCATATACCAATTTCTAACACGAAAACACAGATGGATATGGGTTGTAGGAACTTGCCTTTCGTGTCCAGCGGTTTCCCGCACCTTGTCGTCGAAGAGGATGCTGCAGGTGACCGATGGTGGACATGGTTCGACAGCCTTGTACGCCATCCTTCCTTGTCTCCTCCCTTGGAGACCTTGAAGTTCCTGGACCCGGTGTAAGCGTTGACGGCGAGGAGCGGATCGGGAGTTTTGCTATAGGGGAGGAGGGGATCCGGCCGCGGCCTTGTCGGATAGGAAGATCCAATGGCTAGGGGCTTGGGACGAGGTGCCGGTGACCTCCTGGATGATCCCGGGCGCCACGACGACCACGACGTGGAGGTGAGCGCGTGTGGAGCGTGCCCCTTCTCGCGCCGCCACTGCAAGAAACCGTATAATATGGGGCGATGCACCGGTGTCCTCCCGTTGCCAGGGAGGAAGATTTCTCAGAGGGGAGCGGAACTGGAGGTTGGAGAAGGGAGGGAGCGGGCTTGCAGCGGATCTGGCTCGGGAGAGGAGAACGAATGGAGGGAAGGTGGCGATGCGGTGAGTGTAGGGTTGAGGAAGGGATAAGTAAGGAGAGGGTGTGGTCGAAGTGGGAATTAGGGTTTGGGGTAGTTGGGCTGCGCGTGGGGTATGGTGAAAGGCTGTTTGCTGGCCTTGGGCCGGCCAAATTCGGCTGTCTCCCTTTTTTTATTAAAACGTTTTTCTTTTCTTTTATTCTTTAAACCCTTTTACAATACTTCTTGTGATTCAGTTGGAAGCTGTTAAATTTGAACCACATGTGCTTCTTAGTTTGCTCGTTATTTTTGGAAAAAATAATTTTTAGTTACAAAAGTATCTACTTTATAAGAGATATGACAAAAGTTTTGCAAGATTTAACCCCTGACTAAGAACGGTCGTGTCGTCAATTTTGATCGAATTTTGAAATTGGCATAAAGAATTAAAAAACAAATCAAATAAATGGAATTCCTTCGTAATGTGTCAGTTTGGTGGTCCCTATCTGTCAGGTCGATGTTGGACCCGCATGTCAGTTTAGTGGTTCCTACTTGTCATGTTGGTGGTGGGTCCCACATGTTAGTTTCGTGGGGTCCACTTGTCATGTCTGTAGTGGGACCCGCATGTCAGTTTGGTGGTGGGTCCCACATGTCAGTTTCGTGGGGTCCACTTGTCATGTCTGTAGTGGGACCCGCATGTTAGTTTGGTGGGCCTACTTGTCATGTCGGCTAGTGTTGTCTGCATTATGACCAATTCGTGTAAAGAGATTATGACCTTTCTGACCAAATTGGTCGTTATGTTTTCGGGTATGGAGCCTCCAAAATAGTGTACGACCAATTTGTTCGAAATGGTCATAGATTTATGACCAATTCTTTGAGGGTCATTATGAGAAAGTCATAAATGAACACATTTCTTGTAGTGCAAGAGAGATGGAGAAACGATTGGATTAGGAACCAAAATCTTACTGCGCAGATTAGTAATAACGCGGTCAACCGAAGATACTTACGGGAATACTTCAGTGAGCCGCGATCATTCGGTCGACCGGCAGGTCTCCTCCCGCGCGCGAGGTCGGCAGCGCGGCGTGTCGGCGCGAGATGGAGGGGTGGAGAGGGCGGAGACGCCGAGACGGCGCCCGACGCACGGGTTTGTCAAGGTGTTTGTCAGGTTTAAAACGCATGCTACTCGGCCCATCAAACAGTTTTCCATTCCATAGCCGTGATAGATCCTGGGCCCATGAAGGCCGGACCAACAAGTTTTTTTATTTTTGTTTTCGTTGTCGTAAATCGACGGGTCTCTGCCTCATCTAGTTACCACTCAGGCGGTAGGAAAGGATAGGGATTTCGGACCCGGGCTCAGTGTTGTTGCAAGATCCTTAACGTTACATGGTTTTGATCTACATCATGACATCGACGAGGTGGTGCCGACGATGTCGCATTGCAATAATGTCTCTTTGGCCTCCCCCTACATCATCAACATTTCTGGCGTTGATGAAGGACCGGTATGTAACGCCCCGACCCACCCCCGGATCGGCGGTTGTCATCCCTAGCAGCTCTCTAAGATCTCTAGACTGGCCCCACAGACCAGCACTAGTCTTTTCTGAGCACTTTGTCCTCACTCGTGCGCACCCGGGAAGGACTTCCTGGTGGTCACCCATCCCAAAATTGCTCCGAGCCAAGCATGCTTAACATCAGAGTTTATTCGAGTCGAGCTTCCGGAAAAGAAGTTGCAACTTATTGATATGAGTATTCTGTCAATCCTATCAAGCCCTAGTCTGGATCTCACATCTTCCCCCTTAGAAGACAGACGTCCGCGTCGATCAACCCCAGTCCAGGAACTTCCCCTCTTGGCACCCGTGACCCGTCTATGTGTCCAGTATCGGCACATGTCCCACACATCCGCCCTAACCCGCACTCGCTCGAGTTACCCCATGAACCATATTGGGCTGGAGCATAACCGGGCCCAACAGAGGACCACTGCGGGCGATTTCTCTGTCCCTACCAACGATGCAGATGGGAGCCCGTCGGCACATGCTAAAATGGGGAGCTCCTATTCTCCGCGGCACGCGGAGTTAGCGCCGCTCCGCGCACCCTTCCAGGTAAATAGGCCGACCCATTTTATTTTCGGTTATGTTTTATTATTTTTTAATTTCGGTTTTATTTTATGTTTTATATTAAAAATAAAATGTGTTTATATTTGTGAAAAACCCACTGTAATAAAATAAAATATAAACATATTTAAAAATAGTAAAATTTATGTACCTTATTTGAATGATTTTCAAACATGAAAATTTATGTTATTTGGACGATTTTTCGAATATGAATTTTGATGTTATTTCAACAATTTTTCAATACGGAAAATTATCTTATTTGAATGGTTTTTAAAACATGAACAATTATGTTATTTGAACGATTTTTAAAAATATGAAATTTCATGTTATTTGATGATTTTTCAATAAGAAATATTATCTCATTTGAACGATTTTTCGATAAGAACATTTACCTTATTTGAACGATTTTAAAATATGAACATTTATATTATTTGAAAGATTTTTCGATAAGAACATTTACCTTATTTGAACGATTTTTCAAATATGAACATTTATGTCAATTGAACGATTTTTTTGAAAAAAATATTATTTAAAACAAATTTTAAATATGAACATATATGTTACATTTTTTTAATAAAACATTAATTTTATTTGAACAAAAAATCTCAAATTTATATTTCTTGAATAAAGAAAAGAAACCTAAAAAGAAATAGAAAATAAAAAATAAAAATTTAAAAAGGATAAAAGAAAATAAATAAGAAAAATAAAAACATAAAAGAAAATATAAACAAAAAGAAGAAAACCGAAAATAAAACGAATAAGGAAACAGAAAAAAGAAAAAAACAGTAAGAGAAAATGTAAAAAATGAACTAGAAAAAAAACACAAGCAGCATGCTGTAAATAGGCCTGGCCCGGTACGCGGGAGATAGGATTCGCAGCTAAAATGCTATGCTTGACCGCGAATGCTATATGTCGCCCGTTAGCGACGCTGGACGCTTTGCGTCGCCTGAAGGCGCAACACTGATGGGCCGACCCGTTTCGACGATTTCCATTTAGATGTTTTTTTCTTCCGTTTTTCTTCATTCTTTTTTCATTTCTTTTTATGGTTTTCTTTTTTCCGTTATTGTTTTCTTTTTTCCTTTTTTTTCAAAAATGCTCAGACTTCAAAATGTTTAAATTCTAAAAATTCCAGATTTTGAAAATTGTTGAGATTCAAAAGGAGTCTAGATTTTTAAAATTGTTCTTAAAAAAATGAATTTTGTTCAGATTTGGAATTTTTTTTATTTTCAAAAATATGTGAATTCAAAATTTGTTTTTTTTCACTAACATTTTTCCGTTCTCTTTTGAAATCGTTCAAAAATTATTTTCGTTCACCGAAATTTTCTGTTCACTTTTAAAATCGTTCAAAAAAAAAAATTCGTTCACCGACATTTTCTGTTCACTTTCAGAATCATTAAAAAAATAGTTTATGTTCACCGACATTTTCTGTTCACTTAAAAATTCGTTCAAAAATAATTTATATTCACGACATTTTCTGTTCACTTTTAAAATCATTCCAAGGTAGTTTCTGTTCACCGATATTTAAAAAGTTCGAAATAGTTTCCGCTCATCGATATTTTCTGTTCATTGTTTAGTGCTGAAATTTTTTCAAAGTTAAAATTTGTTCAATTTTAAGAAATGGTCAAATTTGAAAATTGTTCACTTGAAATTTTTTTTTAGTTTTGAAAAATGTTCAAAATTCAATTTCGTTCAAATTTTTAAAATGTTCAAACTTGAAAATTGTTCATATTTTTAAAACGTTCAGCTTTAAAAAATATTTACAATTTGAAAAATATTCAGATTCATATTTTATCTTAAAACTAAAAATAGAAACAACAAACAGAAGAAAAAAAACAGGACCGTTTTTCAGGCGACGCGCGCGTCGCCATGAAGTGCTACATAGGAGCTCCCAGCCATGCTTGACTCTGCCGTCTGTCGCTTTCGTGGGCTGCGACATCCGGCCCATAAGAGCACAACTTGCAAGGGAGTTTAGGGCCTCCAGTTCGCTGAACACGCACAGTTAGCGCAGCGGACGAAGAAGCTCCTTCCTGACCGCCGCCGTCCTTCCCAGTCGCCGGAGACCGCTCTGCCGGGGCGACGCCACGCAGGGCCGTGCTACGTGACCACGCCGCCATCAACGGCGCCCGTCAGGTATTTTCCTTTCTGGCCCTTCTCATATTCGTTTTCCTAGTATCCCCACTTTGGGTCTGCCCCTGGTTTCTGAAGAGTGGTCGGCTCTTTGGTACTACAAATGCGTGGCTTTTGTTGCGTGGTACTGCCACAGTTGAAGGGAACTTGGCTATCTAATTTCTGAAAGAACTTAGCTGAAGAATTTTGAGCTCTGAAATAACGTCCTTTCTTGCACAGTGATCTACTGAATTGGCTTAGCTATAATAATCCATGTTTAGTGTTTGTTGAGAATTGAGAGTGCTTGAGATAAAGATGCTGAAGAACGTATTGAGTCAGTCATGGAGGAGGGGGGCACATGTACTACAAGAAGGGCAGCCAGCTGAAGCACTGTATGCTTGTTCAAGTCGATTTCACAGCGGGCAGGTAATAAAGCAAATATTGATTCTACATCTGTTATCTGTTGGCAATCAAGTTTAACCCTTCAAAACATCTCTATTATTGTTACAACACTTTAATTTTAGCAACTTGGATATGTCAATGATAAGAATTAGTTGAAAGTAGCTCTAATTTTGGTTCTGAAAACTTTGAAATGCTTGTGATACCCAAAATAAGCCTCCCCATTGGAAATGCATTGAAGGAATTCATGCTTACGGATAAACTTAATCTTGTGTAATCCTGTGGGCATGAAGTTGCTGAAATCTGCACTGCAATGTATACATGTCTAACATATATGATACTGTCTGAAGGCTACAAGTTGCTTGTGGTATACCAGCCAAACTTTTGCCGTCTTTCTGCAATCATATATATGTCCAGCTCATTTAGAACTTAAGTAACGAGTTGAACAATTCATTTACTTGAGATGCGTCCCATCCAAGATCCATTCGAATCCTGATCCTGAATTTTCCAAGGCTTAAAGCTATATCTGGCTAGTGTAATTAAAGATTTGCAGTTACTTTTACTACCATATACAAGTCGTCTGATATATATACAGGCTAAATAAGGGGTTGTTTGATGATCCATTGCAACTGCACCTGATTCAGATCCCATATTACCTTTTGTTGGACTGTTCTCATTTTTCAGATAACAATGGCGTCCACAATCCATTTCAGTAGGTTTTTGAACTTTCTTTTTCAGAGCCACTTGGTCGTATAACTAGTTGAAATCATTTGGGCACGCAATACTGAGTTCCATACACTTAATAGCGTTGATGCTGCCTCAAAATCTCAAGGCTTGACGTTGCCTGTGGCTTATTTAGCTGAACTTTCCAATCAATTTACAAACATGTATAGGTCTCACACATTTACAAGCCCTGCAATCAGTTGACTAGCTGGTTTACGTTTCTTTTTCTAGACCAAGCATCTAGCTCTTTAACAATTCATTCACCTGAGATGAAGCCTCATCCACAATCCAGTCAAATTCTGGCCCTACATCTCTGGCTACTCTGGTAAAACATTTTCAATCATTTTACAGCCATATGTAAGAAATTGGATGCACATACACATTATTCCAGTCACCCCAATCCATTCAAATTATGATCCTGCGTCTCTGGCTGCTCTAGTTAAGCATTTCAAGTTATTGTACAATCATGTGTATTTGATTGTATGCACATAAACGATTCATTCGAGTCGTCTAGTGGCACCCAGTTCAGTTCTCACATAAACAATCATGTGTATTTACAAGCCGGGCAATCAGTTGACCAATTGATTTACCTTTCTTTTTCTGGACCAAGCATCTAGCTCTTTAAAATTCATTCACCTGGGATGCAGCCTCATCCACAATCCATTCAAATTCTGACCCTACATCTCTGGCTACTCTGGTAAAACAGTTTCTGTCATTTTACAGTCATATGTAAGAAATTGGATGGACATACACGATTCATTCCAGTCACCCCAACCCATTCAAATTCTGATCCTGCATCCCTGGCTGCTCTAGTTAAACATTTTGAGTCATTGTACAATCATATGTATTTCACCTTGTTGGATACACATAGGCGATTCATTCGAGTCATCTAGTGGCACCCAATTCAGTTCTAACATTACAATGGCATCCAGATTCAGTTATAATCATACGTATTTCACCTTGCTTCAGCAATTACTCACATTTCAGTTCCGGTTGCACTCACTGAAACAAAAGTACTAGCTGAATCGCGGCGCTTAATTACCTCTTTCATCATCCATATTCAGGTGTTAAGCTCGTCGAGGAGCTTCTTCGGCGTGGAGGACTTCATGGACGAGGACAACAGCCGTCCCTACACGTACAAGAAGGAGAAGCGTTCCAAGAACCTCCACAAGCACGTCTCGTTCAAGCAGCGCACGATCGCGCACATGGAGCCCTTCACCCTGGACGTGTTCATCTCGAAGCGGTTCGTGTCGGCGTCGCTGACCCACCGGTCGACGTGCCGGCAGGTGGCGGTGGCGGGCACCAACTCCAAGGACGTGAAGGCGGCGCTGACGTCGCGGTCGCACGTGCCGGCGTGCCTGTCGGTGGGGCGGTTCCTGGCGGAGCGGGCCAGGGAGGCGGACGTGCACGCGTGCACCTACACGCCCCGGGAGCGGGACCGGTTCGAGGGCAAGATCAGGGCCGTCGTGCAGTCGCTCATCGACAACGGCATCCACGTCAAGCTCTACCTTGACTGATATTTGCACCTGCTACTGCTATATGAAGGAGTGTTGTGTTGGCCTGGTTGAGTGCCGCCATCGGTCCTGTGACTTTTTCTCTTTTCCCAAGTCTGTTGCAAGGAATTTTTGCTTGACTTTTCACGGCTTTACCGGGGCTGAGGGCTGTCCGTGTGAAAATGTCAACCGTATTTCCCCTCGCAAAGTTGGTGCCTGCTTTTTATACTCTCTTTTTTCGTGCAAAGTTGGTGTCTGCTTTTCCACAACTGAGAAACGCTGGCACCGGAGAGTGGCTGTGGCCAAGGGCAAGTCCTGCATAGGGTGGTCGCAATTGCATTGGGTTTGGTTTTGGTTGGTGCAGCGCCTGCGACGGATTCCCAGCGTGCGCAATGACCATCGGTGCTGCTCACGCCTGTCCACTTTTCATCACCCACGCACGCCTCCGAGGCCCGAGGGACCGTCGCTCGCAGGCGCCCATGATCTTTCTTTCTTCAGTAGCAAAGTAGCAGAGCTCCGGCCGGCCATCCCTTCCTCCTCGATCCATCATGAACGAACGGGCACCGCATCTTTCCATTTCTCACCCAGCAGCCAGCTCTACTACTCTACCATAGCTATCTAGTCGATGCCTCACTCGTCAATCAAAGAGACAAACACCGTAAGAATCAACCGTCTACAGAAGGACATGGACGGACGGGACGCGCTCAGCTAGCTCCAGTGTGTTTTTGTTGCGACATGATCGAGATCCGCTCGCTTCCACCGGACGCAAGCCGAAAAGGACCCCTATCCAAGGAGAAAGAGACGCCATGCTTATCACGTCTACGCGAATGTGCATCACACTTGCGCCGGTGAGAAAAAGCTCGCATCATGAGAGTCCCCGCGGGCGCGGACACAGTATATTATGCCGTAAGAAGCCTATGCGCATTGAGCAGCAATCAATCAGCAGCAGCCTATGAAGTGGCGTGCTGACCACTGTTTGATTATTAACGAGAAAAAGAAAAGAACAGAGGGAAAAGGAGCAAAGATCGTTCGATTAAGCAAACTACTGTCTGACGTTGAGGGCATGTTTGTACCGACCATTTGTCTGTCTACACTGTTGCTAATTAAGGTGACACGATCATTCTTCATTCCGGTGGCCAGCAAGCAGTGAAGGCAAGTGCGTGCTGCCGCACTACCCCGGCGCCAGCGGCATCATTCGATCGGGCACGAGAGCGATCGATGGATTGGTCGAACGACGCAGGCGTGAGCCGCTCGAGATTCCAGTCGAGTGGCCGGCCCGGATCATTGGCCGCGCGCGTGCGCACGCGCCGGAGCTAGCAAGGGACAAACATTCCGCATCTTGCAGCAGGGGCGACGTACGGCTACCTGACCTGATGACACGAACGAATCCGGCACAGAATTCATGTAAATAATACTAGTTCAGAGATGGCTTCCACCGCCCGTCGGCCGGCCGGCCGGCCTGGCCTGTATGGATGTCGATGCGGCCGTCGTGTCCTCCTCGTCGAGCTCGGCGGCGGGCATGGTGCTCCGGGACGGTGTGTTGCTGATTGCTGTCAGTCCATTCAGGGAATTACCTTGCCAGAATTAGCTGAAGCACTTGCAGTGCGTTCCGGCGTTGCTCTTGCTCTTGAGGATGGGTGCCAGTAGAGATGCAGCTGCATCAGCACCGTGCCACAAAGTTATGCTCCAATCAGATTGCTTGTTGCTGGTTCTGAAACTCAACGCGAAGGAACATGCAGGTCTTGGGCTAGCAGTTATTAAGTCTTTATCCAAGCGTTTTATTTACCGTGTGTTAGTTCATGTTAGCCGTACCGTTCCTGGGTGTATTCAGGATCCATGAAGAGCTGCATAAGAGTTTCTGCAGACAGATGCAAGCGTTTTCAACCGAATCCTCAAAGGAAGAGCTGCATATTCTCAAAAAGAAAAAGAGAAAAAACAGCATGCTTTTCTTTTATTTTCATTTCTTTTTGTGGGAACAGAAGAGTACCGCGGGATCCCACCAACACCTGGCCCGAGCTGAGAAAACAAACTTTTTTTTCCTGCCTTCCTGGTCGAGCGCTTGACCGATCCACTGAGTTTGAGTCGGACACCTGCACCGACCACTCGTGAAGTCGTGATCCGAACAAAAGAGACGGCTCGCCTCCTCGCCCTCACATGCCCTACACTTGCACATGAACCCAGGACCAGGAAGCAATCCAAGTATCCAACCCCACACCTGGGAAAACAAACAGAGTTTAAGAAGGATGAGTATAATTCAAACAAAAAACGGATGGATACAAATAAACGAGCGGCCAAAGATCAAGCAGACACAGTCCAGCTTACGGGTCTCCTGTCGTCTAAGCTCTCTTGATCTGCTACCTTGACCGGTCTTCTCCAAACACAACCTTGGTATACACGTCCTGAATTATCTATGGCTTCGACTGTATTTTATCGTCTGAAGTTAGCTGGTCGTGTTAATTAGCGGAGACGGCGGCGTCATCGGTAGCTGAATACGCCGGAGAAACTGGAATTTTCTCTTGGAAGCATCGCAATATACGTTGCTGCAAGGCGCAAACAGACAAGTAAATGTTGCTATAGAATACAGTTCCTCTCTGCTCCTGTACCTGATTGAGTACCTCCCCCCAACAACCGCACGCGCGTCCAGAGACCATCGCCGTTGCCATCCATGGCTGCTTTCTTCGGAGCCGTGTCATGGACCATCCAAGGTCCCTGATAGCTCAACTGCCGGGAACAAATGGCTAGAGAACAGCGACGGCAGCCCTAGTATATTACACTAGCCATGACTAGCAGTATAGTATAGAAATACTCCGTCAGTCATTCCCAGGTAGTGGATGGAAGAGTGAGACTTGTTGGAGACAAGAGTAGCAGAGAAAGCCAGGGGCCTGTCATCCTCGTGTCCCCTTCGTTCTTCCTGCCACGGCCATGGCGGCTCCACACCTCCCTCCTCGTGCTCCGTGCGTGCCTCCTTCGCTATAAGTAGGCGACCGTCGCTTCCTGCTGCCTGCGACCAGTGAGAGGAGAGCAACGAACCGAGTACAGAACTACAGACTACAGAGTCCAGAGTGCTTCTGCGGGATGGCCATGGAGAGAGGATGGAAGGCTGGCGATGTCTTTCGCATTGAGACGGTCGAAGAAGAGGAGGGGGAGTTGGCGATACCGCCGCCGCAGACGCCGCTAGAGCCCATGGAGTACCTGTCGAGGTCGTGGAGCGTGTCGGCCTCGGAGATATCCAAGATCCTCGTCGGCGGCGGCGGAGGCAAGAAGAGCTTCAACCGGCTGCCGCTGCCGGAGATGGCTATACCGGAGACCTCCACCGTGCTCGCGACGACGGCCATTGTTCCGAGCCATCGGCACCATGTAAGCAAGCAATCCACCACTTACGGCCCCGTCTTCTTTTTTATTCTGAATCTTTCCATTCCGAGTCTTATCATACTTCTGAATCTTTCTGCAGACAGATGCAAGGAGGAGTTCCATAAGCAGCATCGGCCACCACCAATCCATCGGCAAATGGTTCCAGCACAGGGACGCGAGCCGATCGAAGCAGAGCAGCAAGGAGAAGCTGCGCGCCGAGAGGGCCCACGTGCACGCCATGGTGTCGGTGGTCAGGGTCGCGGCCGCGGTGGCCGCCGTCGCGGCAGCATCCACGAGCTCCGACGCGCAGACCTCCAAGATGGCGGCGGCGATGGCGCCGGCGACGGAACTGCTTGCTTCGCACTGTGTCGAGGCGGCTCGGCTCGCCGGCGCGAGCCACGAGCAGGTGGCCTCCGCCGTCCAGTCCGCGGTCGGAGTCAGGAGCGCGGGCGATCTGACGACGCTTACAGCGGCAGCTGCGACTGGTAAGGGATCAATGCGGTGAACGGGGGCCGGGGGCGGCGCCATTGCCATCACATTGTGCACTCTCGTATGATGTTTCATCAGAGAATTTATAAGCTGAGACCGTCGTGTGTGTCTGTTCAGCGCTGCGAGGAGCGGCGACGATGAAGCAGAGAGTGCAGCGGGAGGCGGCGAGAAGCAACGCGAGCGTTCTTCCATACGAGAAGGGCCATTCGTGGAGCCCTGATGTCTGGTGCAAGGAGGGGGAGCTGCTAAAGCGCACCAGAAAAGGTACAGACTGCAGAGCTGTGCAAAATTCAGAACATTCAGTAATCTTTTTCTTTCCTTTAAGTTGGAATGGGGTGAATCAAACTTTTAATCCAGCAGCATGTAAAATTAAGCATGATCAGGGTAATTAAGGTGAGGAAACTTATTTTTTGTCATTATGCAGGGGATTTACACAGGACAAAAGTATCTATCTACATCAGTAAGAAGTCGCAGGTAGGAAGATTTTCACTGCACAATATCAAATAAATGTCCATTTGTCCTACTAAAAATAGAATGATGGATGTGCAATTACTGATAATAATAGCCAAACGATAGCAGGTCATGTTGAAGCTGAAAAGCAAGCACATTGGAGGTGCACTGTCAAAGAACAACAAGAGTAAGTTCCAACAGCTACACAAACATACATATTTCTGTGTCTGATAGAGTAATTAATCTACAGTATGAGATTTCAACGCTGAGCTTTTCACCTGTAACAATCGGATGCAGGTGTGGTTTACGGCGTATATAGCGAGCTCCCGACGTGGGTGATTGAGCCAGGAAAGGCTTTCATGGACGAGAAATGCTGCTTCGGGCTGAGCACGGCACAAGGCCTCGTAGAATTTGAGTGCCAGGACAGCACGAGTAAAAAGAACTGGGTTGATGATGTGCAGAACCTGCTTCGACAAGTTGCTGCAGATGATCACGTAGGAGACAAAGTGGACTCAGTAGAGCTCGCTTGATGCAGCAGATGACGTGTGCATCGTTTTTATCGGTGAAAATTGTATGTTGTGATGCAAGGCCGGTACATATAGATGATACTCTTGTGAGGTAGTTTAGCTCTATATATTGTAATGGATACAAAACGATGTGATAAAGGCTTAATAGATTATATTTTGAGTCTAGTATGGTTTGTTAGTTGATTTTAGTTAATGGTGTTAATGATGAAATGGAAGACAACTCAAATTTTAGTTCACGGTGTTAATGATTTTAGTCCATGTAATGCCTCGCCACCGTAGCCGTCCGTCGGCCCTAGACGCGGTGGTGGCGGGCCCAACTGCCAAAGGTCGCCTAGGGGTTGTTGCGGCTGGGATGGCAGTGTCCTGTTTCGAGTTACGTCGGAGCACTGTGGTCCCTTATCGTCGACGTGGTGCTCGTTCTGGTACTGGATGCCTCTTCGGTGGTGCGGCATCGGCCATTGGGCAGCGGAGGCAGGAATAAAAAAAAATCAGGTTGAGGGGGGCCGAATCAAGAGAATGCCCAAAAATTGTTTATATTTAAAACTACAAAGGATTTCAGCTTCATAGGGGGCCAGGGGCACCCCTGGGCACGGGAAGCATCCCGTGGAGGTTCTGGTGCTCCCAGATCAGTCGACGGCAGGGATTAGTGGACGTGGTCGGTGTGTAGGGGTGCTATTCGATGAGCTTCATGTGGCAGTGCACTTGAAAGTATCAATGTGATGCATTTAGTTGTACATATGCTCTGCACTTGGAAATACATGTAAGTATAACAACAAAGTTTTTCAGTCCCAAACAAGTTAGGGGTAGGTTAGAGTTGAAATCCATACAATCTCAAAATCAAGTCATGATTCGGGCACGTGGATAGCTAACTTCCACGCACTCGTGACCATGGCTTGTTCTTTGGTGATGTTCCAATCCTTCAGATATCTCTTAACGGACTCCTCCCATGTCAAGTTTGGTCTACCACGACCCTGCTACTATATATTCTCAGCCCATTTTATCCGTCCGCTATGTACTGGCGCTTCTGGAGGCCTCTGTTGTATATGTCCAAACCATCTTAGTAAACATGTAGATCGAAATATTAGCACTCTGCACATTTTTTTACAAGCAGTGCACTTGTAAGTACTCGCTCGTGTTGTATTTGGAAATACTATCAGGTTGTTTAGAAATAAGGACAACGGCACCCGTGTTGGGGTGATCCGCTTGCGACATGTTTCAGCATGGGAGCGTCCTTTTGGTGGGTCGCCAGCGCACCACGTGGTGGGTTTCTAAACGTGGCCAAATTGAATTTGCTGACTGATAGAACGGGTGCGAGCGAAGCCTCGCACGTCTCACGCGCGGGCGCGCGCGTACGTCATTGTACGCCGATCGATCGATAGTTGACAACTGCTTCAGCTAGCTATAAAGCAAATGTACAAAAATAGTAGTACACAACACAAAAGTAAATGTACAAACTACACGTAAATAAATGTGAAAAAACAAATGTACAGAAACAAAGGTACAAAACCAAATGTATAAAATTGGAGATATATAAAACTGGAAATGTACAACCATAGTGCTACCGGATGTACAAAACTGGGGATTTACAAAACTGGAGATGTACGAAAACTGGAAATTTACAACCACAGTGCTCCCGGATGTACAAATTATACAGAACCGGATGTAAAAAAAAAGTTTGTCGAAACCTATCAACATGGGATCTAGTTTTGAAGATCTCGGCGCGAGGAGATCAAAAATGAAAATGGTTCGTAATTTGGATTAGCGGTTGAAAGTGCATGGTTGCCCCCATGCATGGTTTGGTAATTAATGACAATCTCTATGGACTAATGTTTGTATTGAACTACTTGTAGGTGTGTCCATTTGCTTTGCTTGATCTCCATTTGTTGGAGTCAAGGCTGAGGGAAAAAGAGTATTTGTTGATCAAGGGTAAGTGCGTGTTGATCAACACTCAAGTCCAAGTAAAGATATGCCGAAGAGTGCCTCTCCCATATTGGTGTATGGGGGAGCTATTAGGGAGTCTTCACCAAGCGGAACACAATCAAGGTGGTCCAACTCGAGAAGACAAAGATCGTCATCATCTAGCTCAAGTGGATTATGCGCAAGGCAAAGATATGATCTTGATAGGTTTTCTATTTTACCAGTCTCATAATGTTAGTTGAGAGACTGGGTTATATGATAGATAACCGTTCTATCAAGAGGGGCTCTCAAGTGAGTAACTTGATCGCATCTTTGTGAAGAGCTCAAACCTTTGCATACTTGGCATATCATCTTTCTTGGTTGTTATTTGGCTTTTATCCATGTGAGAATTTAGAGCTTTTGTTCATCTCCATACCAAGCTCTAGTTCATCAAAAAACGGATTTCATGAATATCTTGTTGCATTTTTTATGTTGGAGGTTTTACCGGTTTGTCTTTTCTAAGAGAGGTCAAACTCTCTTCTTGTGGTTTCCTCCTCACATGATGGATTATGATGTGTATATGCATGATATTGTAGGTCTTGTGATTATATTTGAAACAAGTCTAAGATCATAGAAAACGGAGTCCGGATGAAAAACTTGTTGGGTTCTTGATATTGGAGGATTTACCGGTTGTTCTTTAATAGAATGGCTTTACCTTTCCCCATTTGGTTTTATCCTCCCTTTTTGGACTATGATGTTTCTTTGTATATTCTTGTAGAGCTCGTTGTTACGATTCCAACGAGTCCAAGATCATCGAAAACGGAGTCCGGATGCGAAAGATATGTCCGTTTTCGTTTTGCACTTTCTGCAGTTTTCACAGGGCCGGAAGTTCCGGTCCTTAGGGCGGAATTTCCGGACCCCCGGATATATCCGGCCAAATTTCTGGCCCAAAGTTCCGGACCATGTCCAGAGAGCTTCCCAGGGCGTCCGGGTCGCTCTGGGGGGGTCCGGAAATTCCGGGGTAAGTGCCGAAATTTCCGGCCCGCGCAGAAAAAACTGCCCCCAACGGTTGGAAAAGTTGGTGACCTATTTAAGGGGTCATCTTCCCCAATGGTTTCCAAGTTTTGTAGCTTCTCTCACTCCTCCATTGTTGACCTCCAAAGCTTTGATTCCTCTCAATAACTCCAATGATTCTTACCCAAATTTAGGAAAAAGAGAGAGAGGAGATCTAGATCTACAACCCCACCAATCTCTTTCTCCTCTTTGTGAGGGGAACCCTTTGGATCTAGATCTTGGGATTCATTTGTTGAGTTCTTCCTTGTTCTTCCTCTCTTATTCCCCCATAAGCATTTGTTGCTTTGTTGGAATTTGAGAGTGAAGGATTTGAGCACTTGTGCTCTTGCCATTGCATTAGTTGCATTGGTTTGCTCTCTCCACGAAGATTCGTGGAAGTGAAGGTTGGGAACTTGTTACTCTTGGGTCATTGGACCCTAGACGGTGTTGTGGTGATTCTTGGGAGCCTCCAATTCGGTTGTGGATGCGTGCCCCAAGCTTAGTGGTGTAAAGGCTCCGGATTCCGCCTAGAAGGACTCCGATAGTGGAAGGTGAACCAAACCCTTATGTGCGGTTCATCGGAGAATAGGGTGAGGCCTTTGTGGCATCTTGAGTAGGCCTCTTGTGGCGAGCTCACACCCCTCCAACGAGATGTACTCCCTTAACAAGGAGGAACTCGGGAATACATCCTCGTCTCCGCATGCCTCGGTTATTTCTATATCCGAGCTTTTTACTTATGCACTTTACATTGTGATAGCCTTTATGCTTGATATTATATATGTTGCTATCACCTTGTTGTTATATTGCTTAGCATAAGTTGTTGGTGCACATAGGTGAACCTAGCATATTAGGTTGTTGGCTTTTTAATTTAAACATCTAGTTTTATTCCGCAATTATCAAGCCTTAAACCGGAACAGTTTAATCGCCTATTCACCCCCCCTCTAGGTGACATCGTTTGTCCTTTCAATTGGTATCAGAGACTCGTCTCTCTTGTTTGGCTTTACCGCCTAGAGAGTAAAGATGTCGTTTAGAGGATTAGTGCATGATCACACTTTTATATTCGATGGCACAAATTTTAATGTTTGGAAAACTCATATGCTTAGTCACTTACGGGTCTTGGACCCCAATATTGAGCGTATCTTACATATAGGTTTTTCTCCTCCAAAGGATTACGAAAGTACGACTTTAGAGGATGAGAAAAACTTATATCTAGATGCTCTTGCTTCTATTGAGTTTTGCAAATTTGTGAGTGTTGTAGTTTTTTAGTCAATCATGCCTCTCCGGGACGCTCATGAATTGTGGACAAAGCTTCAAGAAAAATACGGCAAGTCCATGTCTTTTGAGGATGATTGTTCTCCCTCCACCTCCGGGCGTGATGAGCTCTCTACTTCGTCTACTTCACCAAAATGTGGTAAGCCACAAACTAATGTAATGGTGAGTAGTGATGGGTTTGGCAATTTAGATAGTGAGCTCATTGTTGATGATCATTTATGTCTATCTTGTTGCAATGCTTCATCTTTGGACCTAAACACATATAGCACTATAAATGATTTACATCCTAGTGTTGATAGTCCTTGCATATCATCTAAAAATTGCTTGGATAAATCTCTTTATGATATGCTTGCTTTATCTTGTTGCCATCATAAAAATGCTTGTGTTCCCTCTAAATCTTATATGAATAATAATGTAGAGGAAACCCAATATGCTATGGAATAAGATGTGAATTTGAGTAGTTCCGTAATTAATTGTTCTTCTTCATCAACCATGTTTTGCCTTATGGCTAAATCTTCTACTAGTGATGATAATGATAATGATAATAATGATGAAGAAGATGATGTGGATAATGATGATGAATCCTTTCATAAGAAAGGACTAATGATTCTAAATGCCCTTCCTAAAAATAAAAATGCTCATGCTATCCTCTTTGAAATTATGGAAACCCTAATTGAGCATGGGTTTACAATTAAGGCTTTGGAAGCAAGGCTTGAAGAAAAGGGTAAGATTGAAAGAGATGATGCTATGGAAAAAACATCGTTAGAAGATGGTCTTGAGGAAGAGCAAGAAACTCGGGCTTCTCTTGAGGAGAAACTCGAATCTATTGGAAAATAATTGCTAAAATAATTAAAGAACGTGACCATGCTCATGCTAAATATAAAGTCACAAAAAAGGAAAATGTGAAATTGAATGATGAGCTTGCTAAGTTTTCTCCTTCCATCCCTAATGTTAATGATGCTTGTGCTACTAACTCCATTTCTTGTGAAGCATCTATTTTGAAAGAGAATGTTGAGCTAAAGGCTCAACTTGAGTTGCTAACTAGCAAGTATGGGAAGTTGGAAGAAAGTCATGAAAAGCGATCTAGCTCTAATGATGATCTTCTAGCATCCTATGCTAGTCTAAAGTTAGCTCATGAGGCCATCACTACAAAGGTAACATCTTGTGAGCCTCATGTGGATAATAGCACAACTCTAACTAAAAATGCTATATTGCCATGTGCTAGTCCTAGTAGTTCATCCACTCAAAATGTTGGTACATCATGTGATGAATTACTTTTATTGCCTTGTTGCTCTAACAATGAAGCTTCTACTTCCTCTAGTGCTTTTGTTGCCACTAACCATGTAGAGGAAATAAAAGACCTCAAGGCCCAAGTCACTTCTTTGAAGAAATACTTGGAAAAGCGTCATGAAGGGAAGGGTGCACTTGAAAACATCTTGAGTGTGCAACAATCCCCCAATGACAAGAGTGGACTTGTATTCAACTCCAACAACAAGAACAAGTCCAAGATTGCTAAGAAGAAGGGCCAAGTTCAAATCAAGAATCCGGCCAAGATCATTTGCTTCAAGTGCAAGCTAGAAGGGCACCATGTTCGGGATTGCCCAATGAAGAAGAAGCCTCTTAGTGAGAAGCAACTAGGGAAGCGGCCTCTTGTTCAATCTCGTGCTCAACCACGAGTTGAACAAAGGCCACCTCCTAAGAAGACTCAAGTCAACGCTCCTCAAGTTGAGGAGACTATTAAGAAGAAAGAGAAGAGTCGATGTTGCTACCTTTGCCGTGGCAAGGGTCATTTTGCTTCTTCATGCACTAACGATACTTCATCCAACCCTATCATTATTAATGATGCATATTCTCTTGGGAAGGATAGAATTGGCAATGTGTTTGCCAAATATGTGGGGACTCAAAGTGGTGTGAAGAAAAGAACCATTTGGGTCCCCAAGCCTATTGTGACTAACTTCTTAGGACCCAACTTGGTTGGGGACCAACAAGCTTCAACTTGATCAATAGGTTATTGTGGAGGACATTGGAGACTTGGCTACTTTTGAAGAATTAAGGGATTCCTCAAGCCAAGTCAATTGGAATATATTGCTCTATCTCATATCCAATGCTTCCTCCTTGCGGTAACTTGTATTTAATTCATATATACATTGAAAGTTGCTTGCTCCCTTGCATGTGTTAGTTTTGTTCCTAGCATGTGCTTGTATATGATATGCTACTTTTCTACTTGTCTTGTTATTCAAGGTTGTGTATGATAGTTGTGTATCATGTATGTGTAACTTTGTGTTGAGCTTTATTGGATCTTCTGTGGATTTCATTTGGCTCTTTTGAGATATTAATGGACTATCCCATTTTGGGGGAGTGATGTGCTTTGTGCACCTCACAAACCTAAAAATGTGTGTACATGAGGCACACCACCTAGTATTGATATTTCAATATTATCTAGTTACTATGTGGTATGTCATATTCATGAGAAATTCAAATTCTACCATGTCCATTAATTTCTCTAGTTGGTTTTATTTGCCTCTTGCTTAGATAAAATGAATTATCACATTATGGGGGAGTAATAAGCTATGTGCATATTACAATCCCACAAAATATGAACATTTGAGGTTTGCCAAATTATCTTATTCCAATGTGGCATGTTTGCTCAAACAAGTTCCAATTTTCATTTTGGTTATCCTTTGGCTCTTGTTTGTGTGAGTTTGCTTGGTGTGATTTTTCTCTAATATGCCTTTTCATATATTATTTGAGAAACCATTCATTTCATATTATTCTAACCATGGCTTTACCGGTTGGTTCGAATAGTTGAAACTACCAACAAACCTTATTCAAAATATGGTATTTTATTTCTTATCTCTTGCCATATGCTTGTTTTTTGTGAAGTTGGTCTTGAACATCATTCCTATATACCACCGAGAAATATCTCTATATACTCCTTGTCCATGACAAGTGATACTAGTAATTGTGGTGGATTTTGTAGACCATCTTCATATTGGCTCTTGCGTTGTTTGACTCCCTTTGTCTTTCTTGCCTTTTGCATGGATCCTAATTTTCAATTGGTAGTGTTTAGTGTTGTAAATAAAATATGGAGAGTAATGATCCCTTGTGCGTGCATTTTGTATTCAAATGCAAATATCAAAGATAATGCATGAATCTTGGGGGAGCATTCCTTTTATTTAGAACACTATCCTATCTATCAATATTTGATCCTTTCAATTGGCATTTGTTTTCTATCGTATGTGTTTATGGAAGACAAATCTTTTTCTCTTGATGCTTTGTGCCATCATGAAAAGTGTAGAGGGTGTTAGGCTTATTTGGTGTAACCTTGCTCTCTCTTAGGAGTTTGCTTTCTCATTCCTCGTCTTGTGTTTTATCTCCTTGAATGAGAAAATCCTTTGAGCATGTCTATTTCTTTTATCTTATATGTGTTGGGAATATGCCTTAGAGGCAATAATAAAATGGTTTATTAAGCATATTCAATTTTATGATAATAGTTTATTATCCATGCTATAATTGTATTAAATGGAAACATAATACATGTGTGGAATATAAACACCAGGAGTCCCTAGTGAGCCTCTACAGGACTAGTTCGTTGATCAAGAGATAGTTAGAGTTTCCTAACTATGGACATGTTATAGTCACTTGATAACGGAGTCATATCATTAGGAGTAATGATGTGATAGACATGACCCAAATAATAAAGCGTTACAATTAATCGTGTCACAAAGTTTTGTTGTCAACACTTTTAATATGCCAAATATAGTTTCCTTAGACCATGAGATTATATCACTCCCGTTCACCAGAGGAATACTTTGTGGACATCAAACATCACTTCGTAACTGGGTGATTATAAAGGTGGCTTTCAGGTATCTCCGATGGTGGGTTGTTGGGTGATATGAATCAAGAGTGGGATTTGTCCCTCCATGTGACGGAGAAGATATCTCCAGGCCTTCTCGGTAATATAGCATCAAAAGTCAGCAGACATGTGATTAGGATGTAATCACCGGGATCCTATATTATGGACGAGTAAAGAGAACTTGCCGGTAACGAGATTAAACTGGACATGGGGATGTCAACGATTAAATCTCGGGCAAGTAAAATATCATGACACAAAGGGAATCGTATATGAGATTAATTGAATCTCCGGCATCGTGGTTCAATCGATAATGATCTTCGTTGAGTGCATAGGAATTAATATGGGCATCCCGGTCCCGCTATTAATTATTGATATGATCATGTCTATGCATTCCCGAACCCGTAGGGTCACACACTTAACGCTCCAATGAAATTAGGTTTTGCGATGAGATAAATGATGAAATGAACGAATGGTGATTCGGAGTCTCGGATGGGATCCCGGACGTCATGAGGAGTTCCGGAGGAGTCCGGAGAATAAGATTCATATAAGGAAAGTGGTTCCCGGAGGTATCGGAAAAGTTCCGGGAAATTTGTATAGGGTACCGGAAGGTTCCGGAATGTTCTAGAGGGGTCTAGAAGTGGTACCACATATTGTATAGGGCCCACATGGACCAAAGGGGTGCAGCTGGCCACTTGGGCCAGCCGCACCACCTAAGGCCCACATGGGCCAATCCGAGTTGGGCTAGGAAGGGGGGGTCGGCCGAACCCTAGGAGGAGTCCTAGGGGGGCTCGGCTTGCTTGCCTTAGGGGCCAAGCCACCCCTTGGCCGGCCGGCCCTAGGGCTCCCCCTCCACCTATATAAAGGGGAGAGGGGAGGGGGTGCGGCACACCCAAGGAGCTGCCCCCAAGTTGCCTAGCCACACCCCTAAACCCTAACCCTAGCCGCACCACCTCCACCACCCTAACCCTAGCCGCACCCCTCTCCCCTAGAGGGATGCGCAACCACCACCTCCACCTCCATAGCTGCCGCACCACCCTAGCCCTAGGGTGCTGCGCCACCTCCTCCTCTCCCTCTCCTCGTGCTTGGCTTGGCGAAGCCCTGCTCGTGGAGATCATCATCACCACCACACCGTCGTGTTGCTGAGATCATCAAGGCCACGTCTACCTCGCTTGCGGGATCAAGGAGTGGACGTCTTTATCGAGCCGTATGTGTGGATACCGCGGAGGTGCTGCCCGTTGCAGCACTTCATCGGATTGGATCTCGAGGATAATACATCTCCTCGCGACTAGACGAGTCTAGTTGCGGGGATCGACTAGCCAACCCCTGCACCGACAAAACGCGTTTGTTGATCTTCAAGGGTAAGAGATTGGATCTCACCTTCGCTATCTTCATCTAGTAGATCTAGATACTTGGGGTTTATTTTGTTTGTTGCGTAGGAAATTTTTTGTTTTCCATGCTGCGACCCCCTTCAGTGGTATCAGAGCCTAGATCTATTCGTAGATGTTGGTGCGATTAGAACACAAGGAGTTGTGGGCGTTGATATTTTATGTTGCTACCTTATAGCGTGCACTTTGCATCTTTGCGGTATTGTGAGATTGAAGCGGCCTGGACCAACCTTACTCGTCCACGCACGAGAGACCGGTTCCACGACTGGCATGGAACTTGTTTTGCATAAGTGGCTGGCGGGTGTCTGTTTCTCTTGCTTTAGTGAGGATGCAATTTTCAATGGAAGGCCTTTCAAAAGGATGAGTAAATAAGCAACTACTATATCATCGTTGTGGTTTTGCGTAGATTAGAACGGTTCTATCTCGTTGACCCAAGCCACGTAAAAAATTGCATAAACAAAGTAGAGGACGTCTGACTTGTTTTTGCAGGGGGTCATGTGATGTGGTATGGCCAATATGTGATTTGTGATAATGTATGCAATGATCATGTTTGTAATATTTCGCGACTTGCATGTCGACGAGTACGGCAACTGGCAGGAGCCATATGGTTGTCTATTATTTTATGTGACTTGCGTGTCATTGAAATCACCATGTAATTGCTTTACTTTATTGCTAAGAGTAGCATTAGTTGTAGTTGCAATAGTTGGTGGACAACCATGGTGATGGCACCACGATGATGGAGATCATGCCGGTGCTTTGGAGATGGAGATCAAAGGCACAAGAATAAAGACCATATCATATCACAATTTTTGAATTGCATGTGATCTTAATCCTTTTATGCACCTTATTGTTATGCTTAGATGTGATCGCGACGATAGCATGATAAGGTGATCTCTCACGATAATATCAAGATAATTAAGTGTTCTCCCCTAGTATGCACCGTTGCGAAAATTCGTCGTTTTGAAGCATCACGTGATGATCAGGTGTGATAGATTCTACGTCCACATACAACGGGCGTAAGCCAGTTTACACATGCGAAAATACTACGGTTGTCTTGACGAGCCTAGCATGTACAGACATGGCCTCGGGAACACGGAACCGAAAGGTTAAACACGAGTCATATGAATGATATGATCAACACTGAGTTTTTCACCATTGAAGGTACATCATCTCATGTGATGATCGGTTGTGGTGTACTGGATTTGGATCGTGTGTCACTAAACAACCAGAGAGATGTTAAGTTTAGTGGGAGTTCATGTAGTAATTTGATTAAGATGAACTAAAATTATCATAAACAAATGTCCTAAAAAATGTCTTTGCAAAATCCTTTTAGATCATGGGTGACTACGGAAAGATGTTCCTTTCTGAGGAGCTGTGTGTGGATGGGGCAAACTTTGCTACTTGGTTCATGCGTCTAAGAGAAACCCTTTATGAAAATCATGAGCTCTACGTGATAGATGAACCCTTAGAGGAATGCCCAGATGTTACTGCAGACTATGAAGGGTACATGGAATGGTACGAGCAACATACCATCTACTTGAAAGTCCAGTGGTTGGTGCGCACCTTCATGAACATAGACCTTGGCAACCAATTTGAGAACTTGAGCGCAATGGAGATTGTCAATGAGCTTAAGAGTAGGTTCATAGCGCAAGTTAGAGTTGCAAGGTTCGAGGTTCTGGATGAATTTCTTTCAACTAAGATGAAAGAAAACACTTGCTTGGAACAACACATGAGGAAGATGCACAGGTTGTATTACACTCTGGTGGATGTTTGGAACTACGAGATGACTAACAAATTGGCGATAGATGGGGTGTTGCGCTCGCTTCCCCCCAGTTTCAAGAATTATGTCAGAGACTATATCATGAGAGGAGATTCGATCACCTTCTGTGAGTTTGTGTCTCGGCTGCATCATGTCAAAGTAGAGCCCATAGCAGGAGAAGTAGTCAATGCAGAAGGTATATTTTGATATACAAGTTATAAATGTTTAATGTCCCATTTACACTTGTGGTGAGCTAAGTATTTGATACTTGTGCTGTTTTGTGAAAACAGGGCCTGCCGTTTGAGAAGTGCATGGAGGGACTGAGTGGATTTCGCGGAAAGAAGGCAATCAAGGAGTTGATGCTAGCGACATTCTACTTCTACATTTATCGTTTTAAATTAGAGGATTTGAATGAGTTTTGTAATCGAATTAAGTGTGATCTTTAAATTAGTGTGTCTCGTTTTATGAGACGGTCATTCATGTTAAAGACAAATGGTTGTTCTATTTTCATGAGTAATCCTTTTTGGTGATCACGTTTCGATTATGAGATTATTGTCCTTTGTTTGATTTAAATGATAATTAGCTAAACATTTATAAAATGAAACATGCTAAAATATCCAATACTTGATGATGAGTTTTGTTTTGATTGTGCTATAGTGTTGAGGAGCATTTTGATGCGCATCACCAAGTACTATGATTAAAATGCCATTTTCTGAAAATGCCATGATTAGCTGGAAATAAACACAAGTGTTGGTTGTATTTTTCAGTGAATAAGAGACATCATTATTTTATGTTATTCATCATGAATGATTAAATAGGTGTATTTATTCAAGTTATGATGGGTCCATATTATTTTTGGAAGTAAAGGATATTAAGTTAACAAGATAATTGAGTCTTTTCGATTTGATCAAAAAAGACGAAATATTTGAGTTATTGTTTAGTATGCAGACTTGTGACAAGTGTTATCACAAATTGCAATATTTAGATTTTATGCAAAAGTGTTTTGATGCACCCTAAAGTATTGTAGTCACATTGTGTTTTGATATTGTGTGGTCTTACAAAAGAGGTTTTTCGGACTAAGGTTTTATTTGAATCATTTAGATTTATTTGATAACACTCCTTTAAATAAAGGATCTATTTAATGATTTGCATTTCGCATATGAGTTGTGTGAAACAGTGGTTTCAGTAATTATTGGATAATTAGAAACCATAGCAAATGAAGTTTTGTAGTATATTCATATGAGATTATGAATAGAGATTCCACAATGTGAGACTAAAAGGGACAAACCAATGTGTTTGGTTGTGTTAAGTATTTTAGTGGTTTTATCGTGAAATGGTTTCATGGATAAAAGAATTGTTGGAATAAATTGAGAAAGCTAAAACCTCGTATGTTTATGTATCAGGTGGCACATTGATGCATGTAAAATGCATACATGAACTTTGCAATATAACACTTGTTTTCCATTCATATTTGCATCATATAAGGGGTATATTACTGTTATTTAATGATTTTTGGTAATTAATAATGATTTCCCCTTTTTATGGAATTAATCCTGCGCAGGCAGAAAACCCCTATTTATTTCCTTATTTATTTCAGGGCCTTAACAACGTCATAATGAGCTGCAAATTTATGGGGATCATTATTTTGGAAGGAGGAAGACCTAGGAGCGAAAGAAGCAAGAGAACGGAGGCCGGAGGGGCAAAAGAGGGTGCCCCACGCGGCCAGGTACATGGGCCGCGTGGCCCCACCTCTTTAAGCTCTCGTGGCCCCGTTTGCGACGATCCTTCTTCCTGAAGCTTCCTCGTGACCTAAAAACGCCTATATAAAGAGCCCCCCCGACGTTCTTCGAAGAAAGAGCCGACACACGAGAGAAACAAGAAACAGAGACCAGGAGGCTACAGATTGGAGGGGGGAAACTCCGGCGGAGCGCTGCCGGAGAGGTCTCCTTCTTCTCCATCGACATCTCCACCGTCTCCATGATGAAGAGGGAGTAGTCCACCTCTGGACTATGGGTTTGTGGCAGTAGCATATGTATCTCTCTCTCTCTTGAGATTCACTAATTAGCACCGTATGAGCTGTTGAACATGATTACGGTCATCATTGTATTACCTTTGTGGTGGATCTTTTTATGAGTTAATATATGTTGAGATTGCAATGTTTATTTCAGTTATGAAAGTAGATGCATATTATGTACCCCGTTCTTGTATCCTTGTTTTGATCAAGCATATTTATGAGAGCGTGTGAGGGGGAACGTGTGCATTAGTTGGAGTAACGGGGGTGGTGATGTGATAAGCTGACAACTTAATATCGCGATCCATTGGGTGTTTACCTTACTTTGTTGCCTCACTAGGGATAAACCAAAATACCATGTTGCAAGGTATGAGGAGTGACAAGCCTCTACCTATGACTAGATCCAGCATGTTCTTATTTTCACTTCATGTCATTAATCTTAAGGCTATACTCTGAGTCATCTTAATTACTGAGGTGTTATGATTTAGTTCGCATCTTGGTGGAGTATAAGTGAGACTAATAATCAAAAGGTCTCTATGTTAGGACGTGATGCCCATATAATTAGTAACATGTCATTAAATTTGTTTGCAATCTTATATGTTAATCCTATTTCTACTTATTTGCCACACTATATTAAAGAGAGAGTGCATGTGTGAAACCATGAACCCCGGTCCATTTTTAATCATAAGAAACAACTTTCCAACCACTTTTAAGCATTTTCTACATTCATCCATTTTAAAATCAGAAAATACAAAAACACTTTTATTCATTGCATACACATATAAAAACCCCAAAAATATCATCCATCATCATTACTATCATCCTTGCATTACTACTTACCACCATTGCATATTTATTTACTGTTTTGCATTCATTGTTATCTTAATATAATTCTCACGCCTTGTGCTTGACAACCACTTGGTGAGGTTGAGGGCACAAAGCAATCTACTTTGTTTGCAGGAAATCTAGAGAAGGACAAGGAGATAAAATCCCCACTACTGATTCCCCGAGAGTTCGATATTAAACGTCATCATGTGTTTTTTCTGGCGCCATTGCCGGGGAATCATAGCTAGAAGGTTTTATCCAAGGATATCACAACAAAGTCAACTTCATCACCAACTTGTTCTAACACCTAAGCTTGGGGAGGTTGCACCTACGTGAGCATCATCTTGTCCATCTTTACCTTCAAGCATTTTATTTTGTTTTGTTATTGTCTTGCATATCATTTTTAGATTTCGGTTTGCATTTTTTATTTTCAGTTTTGCATTTTGTTTTGCATTAGTTAATTCGGTTTGCATTATTTAGTGTCATTTTATTTTCAGTTTTGCATAAAAAATTAAAAACACATAAAAACTTGCTAAAATGGGTGATAGGACTAAGTTGTGTGACTATACAAATGCTCCAAATGATCAATTTATTGCTAAACCTATTACCACACCTGAGATACAAGCTGATAGCTATGACGTAAGTCCTAGTTTGTTGAACTTGATAACTAGGGAGCAATTTGGTGGTAGTGCTGTGGAGGATGCCTCTATGCATCTTCATGATTTTGTTGAAATCTGTGACATGCAAAAATTTAAGAATGTTGAAAGTGATGTTCTAAAACTGAAATTATTTCCTTTCTCACTTAGAGGAAAAGCTAAGGAGTGGCTGCATTCATTACCTACTGATAGCATTAAAACTTGGAATGATCTGAAAGAAGCTTTCATTAAGAAATATTATCCTCCTGTTAAAATTTTGCAAAATAGAAACAATATTCTATCTTTTAGGCAAAATGAAAATGAACATGTTGCTATGGCTTGGGATAGGATAAAACTTATGCTTAGAACTTGCCCATCACATGGAGTTAATGAATGGACCATACTACACTCTTTTTATAATGGTCTGAATTACATGTCTAGAAATATACTTGATTCTGCTGCTGGAGGTGCTTTTATGGGAAAAACTATAGTAGAGGCTAAGAATATATTGGAAAGCATTTTGCAAAACTATTGTCAATGGCATACTGATAGAGCACCTAGTTCATCTAAGAAAGTAAACTCCATAGAAGAAACTCATGATTTGTCATCTAAGATGGATACTATTCTTGCTTTGCTTAATAAACCTTGTGTTGAAAATATTCCTTTGCAAGTACTAGTTGGTAATAATTCTGAAAATATTGATGTCAGCTTCATTAGGAATTATGGAAACAATGGGTATGGTAACAACAATTATAATTCTTATAATAAACCGCCATATGTTCCCAACAATCTGCCTTTTGTTCCATATCCTAATGCTAATGATAAATGGAAGCCTGTGTCATCAAGTAATGATAATTTTGAGGCTAATAAAATTCTTATGGAACAAGTTGCTAGTCATAATACCATGATACAAGAGTTGAATAAGTCTGTTGCTTGTATTAGTTCTGATATTAAAAACTTACAACTCCAAGCTGCAGGACTAGACAAAGCCCTTTCAAAACTTGCTGATAATCAAGCCACTTTATTGAGTATGTCTGCTGGAAAACCACAAGCACCACCTGTGATTGGATTGAATTCTATTAATATTTCTGAAAATGTTCCTCTTACTTTGGAGGAAACTCTGAATGAATTGCTAAATTATCCTGAATATCTGTTGCCTTTTATGTCTCATCTTATGGCTTTAAAAGAAGAAGTTAGTAAAACTGAACATGATGAAAGAAAAGTTGAAGAAGTTAAGATGCTTAGTGAAGTTAATGATCCTTTGCTTGATTTAGAGAATTGTACCTTGCATGAATTAATATCTATCTTACAAAAATTTGCAAGTGATCCTTCTATTGATGTTAACCAATCTGGTTTTGGTTCCTATATTGCTAATCATGTCTTGAAAGAAAAAATTGTTAGATACAATCAAGAAGCTATGATACCACCTAAGCTTGGGGATATATGGATCCCCAAGGTGCTAGTAACTATTGGAAAAGAGACACACCATGCCATACTTGATCTAGGATCTAGTGTCTCTATTTTATCTAAAGAATTATATGAAGTACTTGAATTAAAGAATCTTGAAAATGCTCTGTTGAACTTGCACTTGCTGATAATACCATTAAACGTGCTTTAGGAAAAGTAAGTGATGTTATGGTAGAGTTACATATGACTTTTGTACCTGTGGATTTTCTAATCATGGATATGGAGAATAAAACCTCTAGTCCTATTATTCTTGGAAGACCTTTTCTTTGTACCACAGGGGCTATTATTGATTCAAAGGAAGGGAATATGAAGTTTCACTTTCCACATAAGAAATGCATGGAACACTTCCCAAGGAAGAAGGGCACAACTTTTAAGCTCCCTCATGAGCTTCATCTTCGGTAAACAACAAGTAAGTAAGCCTAGCTATATGACTATAAAGAAAGCGCTTTACGGGAGGCAACCCGGTTGTTTTTATTTGGATTTTCTTTGTGTCCTCTTGCTGTAACAAGATATTATTTTCTTATCTTATTTTCTGGAATTTTTAATAAAGTGCCAAGTTTTACCTATTTTGGTTTGAAAAAGTTGCTACTTCTATTCGGGGATTTTATTCCCGCACGAAGTCTGTGCACGGTTTGATTTTTCATTACTATTCTGTAACTCCGATTGTGCTTATATTTTAACTGTAACTGCAACTTTTCATCCTATGTATGACTGAATGTTTTCAGATTTTTTCGATGAATTTAAGTAGGACAAACAAATACTTTTTTTGCTGCTATTTTTCTGGACAGATTCTGTCCCACATTGTTTTATGCATAGTTTGAACTTTTGAGTTGAATCTTTTTTATCCAATTGAGTTTATGAGTAGGCATGCAACATTATACACTCTCTGATAATTCATATGAATTTTAGTCCATGGATTATATGCAGCAAGAAGCCTATTTGTTTATCTCTACTAATATCACCCCACAGAAAAGAAATGGGAGAAACAGTGTTTTGAAGTTTTTTCACAGGGATTGGAGGAGATGCACCATGAGTTATCCAAGGATGGTGAAAACCATAAGCTTGGGGATGTGGAGAACATCCCCACTAAGCCAACATACTCTCGGTTTGCACACGTCTAACTTCTGTTTTTCATTTGAAACACTTTATCGCATAAACTTGGAGCGTCTTTTTGTTTGTTTTTGCTTTGATATTTATTTTTGAGACCACCACACTATCATTTATATATGATAAAGCTACTGGAAATATGGGTTGAAATATCTTGCATGCTTTTATTGTATTGGGAAAAGGGATGTCTAAGTTGATTTTTAATGACACATATAGTTGCATGATTCTTGAGCTTCTTTATGAGTAATAATTTGCAAATGCTTTATCATGAGCTATCTTTTATTCATGTTTTGATGCTGAATGTTATTTCACCTTGTTTTACATGAATTAGTTAGTTCTATGGACACTCATGCATGCATCTAGATGGTCATCTTTCTCCCTTTTGCTAGCCCAAAAATTCTAACAAGTAAAAACTTGTTTCCAACACTTTCAACCAAAGTTTTTCCAGTGAGTCCACCATATCTACCTATTAGCTTTATGCTATTCCAAGTATGTTTATCATGTTATTTGTGTTATCTATATCTCTAAATGAAAATGATTATGTTATTTATTGTAATGGGAAAAGTTGGTTAAAAAAGCTCTCGCGAACTTGATGCACACTTTATTTTTATTGCATTTAATAAACATGAACCATTGTGATTAATATTATGATGATAGTTGCTTGATAAATGTTTAAGGTTGGGAGTTAGCCCATATGTGCTGTCACATGCAAAGCTTTCAACATGTTCCATCATTTATTTAGTTGATATCATGTACTTTTGTTTATGGATGCCTATCATGGTGAAATAATGTGGAAATAGAGCAAGTTTAAATGAGTTTGTATAAATGGTTAGAGAGAAACCTGGGCCGCTAATCTAAGCCATGCATCATTCATGGTCGAAATTTACTTACATGCTATTTTGAACTTTTTGTGATACACCCTACAATAAAAAGCTATATCAAGTGGTAAATAAAAAGGGTGTTGAGGTTGTTCATTATGTTTGTTTGTCTTGTTGTTTTGATGTGGGCTTGATCCATATCATGGGACAAAAGGTACCCCAGTTGAAGCTCTTGATAATACCATTATTACTTACAATGATAGATAACTTAAACTTGCTTTGTTTCCCAAGATGAGTAATCATGGTGTAGGTACTTGTATTCAAGGGGCATGAGACATCTAACCTTTACTTTATCAAGGCCACTACTCATATTTGCTTTCACATTTAACTTTAATCATTCAAGATGCTATGATAGGGGAATGAGAGCTTGACACCAAGTATTACCATTGCAATCAATAACTCAAGTAGAATAGTTTGGAGGATAGATGAAACTTATGCATGTTTTACCTCTACTCATTTATATATCTTTTCCAAAGTGTCCACCTTTTACTTTCAGATTTTCATCTTCACTCTATGACCAATGTAGGATGTTCTTACTTATCATATTGCATACTTGTGGTCCATATTACTATCTTTTATGTTACACTTTGTGAACTATCATTGAACATCCTTTCATTGAATACTTGATATCACTTTATAAACTATTTGCATATTGCTACTTCTTTGAATAATGAATCATTTGACTTTATGTAGCAGTAGCAATCATCTTTTATATCCATATTGTTATTATATTGCAAAGTTCATGTTAGTTTTATCACTTTCATACTCGAGGACGAGCATGAGTTAAGCTTGGGGATGTTGATGCATGTAAAATGCATACATGAACTTTGCAATATAACACTTGTTTTCTATTCATATTTGCATCATATAAGGGGTATATTACTGTTATTTAATGATTTTTGGTAATTAATAATTATTTCCCCTTTTATGGAATTAATCCTGCGCAGGCAGAAAACCCCTATTTCTTTCCTTATTTATTTTAGGGCCTTAACGACGTCATAATGAGCTGCAAATTTACGGGGATCATTATTTTGGAAGGAGGAAGACCTAGGAGCGAAAGAAGCAAGCGAACGGAGGCCGGAGGGGCAAAAGAGGGTTCCCCACGCGGCCAGGTACAGGGGCCGCATGGGCCCACCTCTTTTCGCTCTCGTGGCCCCGTTTGCGACGATCCTTCTTCCTGAAGCTTCCTCGTGACCTAAAAACGCCTATATAAAGAGCCCCCCGACGTTCTTCGAAGAGAGAGCCGCCATACAAGAGAAACAAGAAACAGAGACCAGGAGGCTACAGATTGGAGGGGGGAAACTCCGGCGGAGCGCTGCTAGAGAGGTCTCCTTCTTCTCCATCGACATCTCCACCGTCTCCATGATGAAGAGGGAGTAGTCCACCTATGGACTATGGGTTTGTGGCAGTAGCATATGTATCTCTCTCTCTCTTGAGATTCACTAATTAGCACCGTATGAGCTGCTGAACATGATTACGATCATCATTGTATTACCTTTGTGGTGGATCTTTTTATGAGTTAATATATGTTGAGATTGCAATGTTTATTTCAGTTATGAAACTAGATGCATATTATGTACCCCGTTCTTGTATCCTTGTTTTGATCAAGCATGTTTATGAGTGCGTGTGAGGGGGAACGTGTGCATTAGTTGGAGTAACGGGGGTGGTGATGTGATAAACTGACAACTTAATATCACGATCCATTGGGTGTTTACCTTACTTTGTTGCCTCACTAGGGATAAACCAAAATACCATGTTGCAAGGTATGAGGAGTGACAAGCCTATACCTATGACTAGATCCAGCATGTTCTTATTTTCACTTCATGTCATTAATCTTAAGGCTATACTCTGAGTCATCTTAATTACTGAGGTGTTATGATTTAATTCGCATCTTGGTGGAGTATAAGTGAGACTAATAATCAAAAGGTCTCTATGTTAGGATGTGATGCCCATATAATTAGTAACATGTCATTAAACTTGTTTGCAATCTTATATGTTAATCCTATGTCTACTTATTTGCCACACTGTATTAAAGAGAGAGTGCATGTGTGAAACCATGAACCCCGGTCCATTTTTAATCATAAGAAACAACTTTCCAACCACTTTTAAGCATTTTCTACATTCAGCCATTTTAAAATCAGAAAATACAAAAACACTTTTATTCATTGCATACACATATAAAAACCCCAAAAATATTATCCAGCATCATTACTATCATCCTTGCATTACTACTTACCACCATTGCATATTTATTTACTGTTTTGCATTCATTATTATCTTAATATCATTCTCACGCCTTGTGCTTTACAACCACTTGGTGAGGTTGAGGGCACAAAGCAATCTACTTTGTTTGCAGGAAATCTAGAGAAGGACAAGGAGATAAAATCCCCACTACTGATTCCCCGAGAGTTCGATATTAAACCCTCGAGTCACCCTCGTGGGGAAAAAACTTCCACTTCTACATACTCTGCACTTGGAGGCTCAACCTAACCCATATATTATTTTGCTTTCAGGGTATCAAGAGTGCTTGTTGGCGTAGTTGAGGGAGAAACACTCTCATCAATTCCGTCATCACACATGTAAAGTGCTATGTTGGTTAAAAGTTGACACATAAAGAATTTAATTATGGTGATCATTGAATTTTGGTTTAGCTTGCCTAAAGAAAAGTAGGATTCAAGAATATGAAATTTGTCAAAAGTTGCAAATAATATTCATGATTTACTTATCATGTTTGAGAAACAAGACATACCTACAAAACTACAAAAGGAAGAAATAGAAACTTTAAATACGAAAGTGACTAAGAGTCATTCTATGTTAAGTTTAAATCACAAAGTAATTGTTGCTTGATTTTGTGAAAATAATGTTTTCACATATTTATTTTGCAAAGAGTTTGTGTAGAATAAATAAAACTTAAAGCTAGCAAGGTACTGGCGTTTCGTATATGAGTTCTCGAATTTTAAGAGTTAAGAATTTTGGAGGAGTCCAAAGTATCGAGAAAGTGCATAAGAAACTGAGTGGGATCTAATTAACATATGTGGTGACATATATTAAGTTAGAGCAGAAACTATTTTCCGTGATCAAAATATGTGGTGACATATGTTTGAGTGGGAGCTAGTTAATCATGGTCAAATATAAGGATAACATATTTCTGAGTGGGAGCCAAAGTGGTTTCACAATTTAATATGTGTATGGTGTATATTTGAGTGGGAGTTTACAACATCTTGTTTGAGTGAAATGGAGATTTCATGAATGTTGTAAATATTGTCGTGGACCAAATGCATAACTTGTGAAGTTAGTTTGAACGTCAAATATCCATGGAGATGGATGTATCTATGGTGGATAGATATGTTTGATAAACATTAAAGTCAAGATGTTTAACCTAAACGAGTTTTTGAAGGAGTTCAAAATAAAACAAGAGAGGAAAGGTTCATCTGCTTGTGACAAATAGGTGAAACATTGAGTTGAGAACTCAGTACAAAAATTGATGGTTGGAGGATATGTTAGAATTCACTATGAATTGTTCATAGGTCTAAACATATAAGAACCATGTGTTTGTATTTGACGACATGTGACCCAAGTTCTTAGTTGTAAGAACATGTTAAATGAGGAGTCATTTTTCATGATGTTGAGATGAATTTAGAAAGTGGTAGACTTGGTTGAAGTCATAAAACCAATCTAAATTGGGATCTCATAAAATCAGAAGCGCAGCAAAAGCATGATCGGAAATATCGAAGTGACAAGGGTTCACTGTCGATTTGTTAAGTCTACAACATATAGGAGTATATGATTAAATCAAGGGTTAAATAGATATAATATTTTGGTTTGAGAAATATTGTTTCAAGATGAGTGAGTTCCGGATGCACATGCTATGTGAAAGTCCTTTTGACTGATCATAAGGCATGTAGACATAAAGGGAAAACAAGTATCTCACTCTAAAACCAAACATATTATATTCATTATATGATAATGAGATTTATCATAGGATGATAAGAAGTTTATCATGTGATGATAAAGTAATGTCAAATTAGGTGACAGTTACAAATTTGCAAAGAACATAAAAGAACGGTATAGTACAGAGCACGGACAGAACCTCTTCCACAAGCAAACATGATCAAGCACTGAGACTTCATGAGTGAGACTTCATGAGTGTTGGATCGAGGAAAATGTAAACTAGATTATTGACTCTAGTGAAAGTGGGAGACTATTGGGAATATGCCCTAGAGGCAATAATAAAATGGTTTATTAAGCATATTCAAGTTTATGATAATAGTTTATTATTTATTAAAAAAGGATAATTACATGTGGGATGGTGGTGAAATAATTGTATTAAATGGAAACATAATACATGCTATAATACATTCAAGTTTATTATCCATGCTATAATTGTATTAAATGGAAACATAATACATGTGTGGAATATAAACACCAGGAGTCCCTAGTGAGCCTCTACAGGACTAGTTCGTTGATCAAGAGATAGTTAGAGTTTCCTAACTATGGACTTGTTATAGTCACTTGATAACGGAGTCATATCATTAGGAGTAATGATGTGATAGACATGACCCAAATAATAAAGCGTTATAATTAATCGTGTCACAAAGTTTTGTTGTCAACACTTTTAATATGCCAAATATAGTTTTCTTAGACCATGAGATTATATCACTCCCGTTCACCGGAGGAATACTTTGTGGACGTCAAACGTCACTTCGTAACTGGGTGATTATAAAGGTGGCTTTCAGGTATCTCCGATGGTGGGTTGTTGGGTGATATGAATCAAGAGTGGGATTTGTCCCTCCATGTGACGGAGAAGATATCTCCAGGCCTTCTCGGTAATATAGCATCAAAAGTCTACAGACATGTGATTAGGATGTAATCACCGGGATCCTATATTATGGACGAGTAAAGAGAACTTGCCGGTAACGAGATTAAACTGGACATGGGGATGTCAACGATTAAATCTCGGGCAAGTAAAATATCGTGAGACAAAGGGAATCGTATATGAGATTAATTGAATCTCCGGCATCGTGGTTCAATCGATAATGATCTTCATTGAGTGCATAGGAATTAATATGGGCATCCCGGTCCCGCTATTAATTATTGATATGATCATGTCTATGCATTCCCGAACCCGTAGGGTCACACACTTAACGCTCCGATGAAATTAGGTTTTGCGATGAGATAAATGATGAAAGGAACGAATGGTGATTCAGAGTCTCGGATGGGATCCCGGACGTCATGAGGAGTTCCGGAGGAGTCCGGAGAATAAGATTCATATAAGGAAAGTGGTTTCCGGAGGTATCGGAAAAGTTCCGAGAAATTTGTATAGGGTACCGGAAGGTTCCGGAATGTTCTAGAGGGGTCTAGAAGTGGGACCACATATTGTATGGGGCCCACATGGACCAAAGGGGTGCAGCTGGCCACTTGGGCCAGTCGCACCACCTAAGGCCCACATGGGCCAATCCGAGTTGGGCTAGGAAGGGGGGGCCGGCCGAACCCTAGGAGGAGTCCTAGGGGGGCTCGGCTTGCTTGCCTTAGGGGCCAAGCCACCCCTTGGCCGGCCGGCCCTAGGGCTCCCCCTCCACCTATATAAAGGGGAGAGGGGAGGGGGTGTGGCACACCCAAGGAGCTGTCCCCTAAGTTGCCTAGCCGCACCCCTAAACCCTAACCCTAGCCGCACCCCTCTCCCCTAGAGGGCTGCGCAACCACCACCTCCACCTCCATAGCTGCCGCACCACCCTAGCCCTAGGGTGCTGCGCCACCTCCTCCTCTCCCTCTCCTCGTGCTTGGCTTGGCGATGCCCTGCTCGTGGAGATCATCATCACCACCACACCGTCGTGTTGCTGAGATCATCAAGGCTACGTCACGCTTGCGGGATCAAGGAGTGGACGTCTTCATCGAGCCGTACGTGTGGATACCGCGGAGGTGCTACCCGTTGCAGCACTTCATCGGATTAGATCTCGAGGATAATACATCTCCTCGCGACTAGACGAGTCTAGTTGCGGGGATCGACTAGCCAACCCCTGCACCGACAAAACGCGTGTGTTGATCTTCAAGGGTAAGAGATTGGATCTCACCTTCGCTATCTTCATCTAGTAGATCTAGATCCTTGGGGTTTATTCCGTTTGTTGCGTAGGAAATTTTTTGTTTTCCATGCTGCGACCCCCTTCAATATGCTCATTGGCCTTGCCTAGGTACCATCAATTGGTATTAATTGGAATTTGATATCTCCTCCATAGATATTTGTTTCAATTGATATTTATTGTGGGAGTTTTGATACCTTATTGCTTTACTTGATTTCGGTCAAGCATTACCCTCTTCTTGGTATCTTTTCTCCTAGTTGGTATCTTATTTTCAATTGGTGTCTTATCAATCATGTGTTGTTTGATTTGATTCCTTTTGATATCTTACTTCATGTGTTGATTTGATTTGTCCTAAATCATGTGTTGATTTGGATTTTGCTATAATTTGGACAACCTTTTTTTGTGTCACACTTTGGTGTGCTCTCTTCTTGGTTTACTTGGTGTTTTCGTCCAAATTGTATCTCGTTTGGTTCTTGTAAGTCTATGCATGCATATTTACTAGTATATATATTGTATGGCATGCTAGTCTTTCTTGATCCAATATATAGGGTATGCTCCACCGAATCCTAAATCGGCTAAGATGTGCATGAAATTCAATTTCACATCTATATGCACATATTTATGTGGAGTGTTTCCTATATATTGTAGTTTATCTAACTACTATGGAACCCAATGAGTTTGGGAACAATTTTGTACTTGGATTGTGTTTTAGGTACAATGGAGATGCATTGGATGCTTGCTTCATTCATAATGAAGGTGTTCTCACCGTGTGATTATTAGAGTCAAGTTTTGATGATAAACAAACTCTCATCTTCTTCATCATCAATGTATCTCGGTAACAAGTATCTACCTCATGCGTACTTTTATAGTCTCAACCTTGTGTAGGATGCTTCTTGGCATGAAAGCTTTTATGTGCAATTGTTGTGTTTTTGGCTTATTTTCTTCACTTTGTATATCTTTGTGATATTTGTGATGAAATTGCAAAAACCTTTTTCTTCAATTGGTATTATTTCTTTGTGATACTTGTTGCCTATTTCAAAGCATCATCACTATCTCTTGTTCCCTTAGTGATATGTGTGATGTCTTTGATAGTTTTGAAGTTCATTTATATACAATGAGAAATTTGAGCTATGTGCTATGCCTTTATGCAATAATCTCTTGTGTATATTCATGAATTTCCTTTGGATATCTTGGTCTCCCCTTCATCGACCATTTCATATGTGCAAGTTTCTTTGTGGATGTATATCATCAACGATTTGTCTACTTAGAAACCTATACATATGAGAGAGGTCCCCTTTTATTTGGTATCCTATTTCTTTCGAGCCACCTTGTTTTTTATCTATAATTATTTGGTGGCTCCAAATTTGTCTCGTGAGTGCTTGTCTCATTTCTATTTGCATCTTTGCGCACTCACATTTTATTGAAGATCTTTGTCCTCATGCTTACCTTGGTGAGTATGTTGATTCTTATTGGCTAGGTGCTTTCACAAGCTTTTGGCTTTTTCAATTGGTTTCATTTTCCAATTGGTATCCTTGGGCTTGTGAACATATATTTTTGAAAGATCTTCTTTGTATCTTGGTTGGCCTATCTTATGATTGAATCTTTGAAAATTGGTATCTCCTTATGGCTCAACCACATCTTTGGTGCAAGTGCTTTGTTTTGATTTAGTTTTTACACCCTTGCACTTGTTGTGTGTTCTAGATGAGTTTGGGGGAGTGAGGATTCCATATTCGTGCACTACTTCAAATGGTGCATGAACATTGGGGAGCTTCTCCAATTTTATTTAGAACACTCGTTTGATCAAATCATAAAACTTTGTGTTTTATTTGGTTTGTTGGATCTTTTGATTGCCTATCTCCTTTGTGGAGATGTTTAGAATGATTTCATCTCTTTGCAATCTTTGGATCCTCAATATAGTTCGATTTCCTCTATCTATTCATCATTGGATATGTCCATTTGATTTCACTCATATCTTGAGAAATGCACACTTTTTTGAGGAACTCATATTATATTGGCCTTCTAAATTTTTCCTCCCATTTCGGCAATCGATGCCAATGGGGGAGAAGTTTAGAGGGTTTAAGGGAATTTGGGTCTTATGCTTTTATTGCTTTTGCCTTTAATGCGCTTGCATCCTTACTTGTTTGTCTTGCAAGGATGCTTTATTCATTATATAAACCCTCTTAAAAAGATTGTCATCAATTACCAAAATGGGGGAGATTGAAAGTGCATGGTTGCCCCAATGCATGGTTTTGGTAATTAATGACAATCTCTATGGACTAATGTTTGTATTGAGCTACTTGTAGGTGTGTCCATTTGCTTTGCTTGATCTCCATTTGTTGGAGTCAAGGCTAAGGGAAAAAGAGTATTTGTTGATCAAGGCTAAGTGCGTGTTGATCAACACTCAAGTCCAAGTGAAGATATGCCGAAGAGTGCCTCTCCCATATTGGTGTATGGGGGAGCTATTAGCGAGTCTTCACCAAGCGGAGCGCAATCAAGAAAGGTGGTCCAACTCGAGAAGACAAAGATCGTCATCATCTAGCTCGAGTGGATTATGCGCAAGGCAAAGGTATGATCTTGATATGTTTTCTATTTTACCGGTCTCATGATATCTCTATGGACTAATGTTTGTATTGAGCTATTTGTAGGTGTGTCCATTTGCTTTGCTTGATCTCCATTTGTTGGAGTCAAGGCTAAGGGAAAAAGAGTATTTGTTGATCAAGGCTAAGTGTGTGTGGATCAACACTCAAGTCCAAGTAAAGATATGCCGAAGAGTGCCTCTCCCATATTGGTGTATGGGGGAGCTATTAGCGAGTCTTCACCAAGCGAAGCGCAATCAAGAAAGGTGGTCCAACTCAAGAAGACAAAGATCGTCATCATCTAGCTCAAGTGGATTATGCGCAAGGCAAAGGTATGATCTTGATAGGTTTTCTATTTTACCGGTCTCATGATGTTAGTTGAGAGACCGGGTTATAGGATAGATAACTTGATCGCATCTTTGTGGAGAGCTCAAACCTTTGCATACTTGGAATATCATCTTTCTTGTTTGTTATTTTGCTTTTATCCATGTGAGAATTTAGAGCTTGTGTTCATCTCCATACCAAGCTCTAGTTCATCAAAAACGGATTTCATGAATATCTTGTTGCATTTTTTATGTTGGAGGTTTTACCGGTTTGTCTTTTCTAAGAGATGTCAAACTCTCTTCTTGTGGTTTCCTCCTCACATGATGGATTATGATGTGTATATGCATGATATTGTAGGTCTTGTGATTATCTTTGAAACAAGTCTAAGATCATAGAAAACGGAGTCCGGATGAAAAACTTGTTGGGTTCTTGATATTGGAGGATTTACCGGTTGTTCTTTAATAGAATGGCTTTACCTTTCCCCATTTGGTTTTATCCTCCCTTTTTGGACTATGATGTTTCTTTGTATATTCTTGTAGAGCTCATTGTTACGATTCCAACGAGTCCAAGATCATCGAAAACGGAGTCCGGATGCGAAAGATATGTCCGTTTTCGTTTTGCACTTTCTGCAGTTTTCACAGGGCCGGATGTTCCGGTCCTTAGGCCGGAATTTCCGGACCCCCGGATATATCCGGCCAAATTTCCGGCCCAAAGTTTCGGACCATGTCCAGAGAGCTTACCAGGGCGTCCGAGTCGCTCCGGGAGGGGGGGGGGGGGGTCCGAAAATTCCGGGGTAAGTGCCGGAATTTCCGGCCCGCGCAGGAAAAACTGTCCCCAATGGTTGAAAAAATTGGAGACCTATTTAAGCGGTCATCTTCCCCAATGGTTTCCAAGTTTTGGAGCTTCTCTCACTCCTCCATTGTTGACCTCCAAAGTTTTGATTCCTCTCAATCCCTCCAATGATTCTTTCCCAAATTTAGGGAAAAGAGAGAGGAGATCTAGATCTACAACCCCACCAATCTTTTTCTCCTCTTTGTGAGGGGAACCCTTTGGATCTAGATCTTGGGATTCATTTGTTGAGTTCTTCCTTGTTCTTCCTCTCTTATTCCCCCATAAGCATTTGTTGCTTTGTTGGAATTTGAGAGTGAAGGATTTTTTTTTTTGAATTTAAATACTGTAGGGGAGACCCCCACAGCCTTTTATTGAATTGAAAAACGACTGTACAAGATATTTACAAGATAATTACATACAGAAAATTAATGCAGGTTGTCAAGCCATGATGACAATCTAGACTTATTAATGTCTTTCACCCTATGCCCAAGCATGGTGATATCTAGGAAGAAACCAGCCTTCCAACCTCTGAAAGATGGCAGAATCTCCTTGAAAATAAAGCCATTCCTCTGTTTCCAGATGTTCCAGCAAGCTAAAATCACAATCTCAGTAAAACAGGGACCTTCAAATTCCTTCTTTGCAACCAACAGATTGTCCATCATAGAAGAATCACACCAGGAGATCTGGAGATACGACCAAACCCTTTGACTAAAGTTGCACTGAAAAAACAGATGCACCCAGTCCTCATATTTGTGCTGCTGGCAAAGCACACAATTGTGATTACTGGTGACATTCCAATGTCTTCGCAACAGCATATCCTTGGTATTTATTCTATTATGCAGAATTAGCCAAGCAAAAAATTTATGCTTGGACATGCACTTCGACTTCCAGATCCACCCAGATGGGGTATGATTAGTAATACCAGAAAAATGAAACTGGTAGAAACTCCTTGAAGAATAGCCCCCCTTGGACAAGCAAGAAATCCACTTATCAGAAGACTCACTAGGAGTCAGATCATTCAACATTTGAGCCAAAACACCAAACTCCTCAAAAGCCTCCATGGACAGTGGCAGGTAAAAAGCCTCAACCTTATCCTCCAACATGAAAAATTCCCTCACAGAAATTAGCTTGTCTCTAGCAAAGGAGAAAAACCTTGGGAATTGCTGAGACAAAATCCTGTCCTTCCACAGATCATCCCAGAACAGAATGGAATAACCACTTCCCACTTCACATCTGGTAATTGCCCTCCACTCATCCACAAAGCTATAAACTCCTCTCCACCAGAAGGAGCCACTCATAGTCACGACATGAGGAACTGAATTGTGATAATATGAATTCCTTACTAGCTTCACCCAAGGCAGATCAGCATTATTATAAAACTTATCCAGCTGCTTCAAAAGCAAAGCTTTATTCTGCACTTGCAAATTCACAATCCCTAAGCCCCCCTTCTTTTTTGGCTTGCATACCATGTCCCATGCAGCCAAAGAATTGACCCTTTGCTTGTGTTTATCCTTCCTCCAAAGGCACCTTCTTCTTGCTTTATCAATCACCTCAATGACCCCTTTAGGGATAATAAGGGAACACATATAATATGTGGGTAAGGAGGACAACACCGAGTTAACCAAGACCAGACTATCACCATAAGATAAAAAGGAAGCTGTGGCAGATAACCTCCTCTCAACCCTGTCTATTAGTGGTGCAAAATCCTTCATAGCAGGTTTTGTTGTGCCCATTGGGAGGCCCAAGTATGGGAAAGGCATACTAGCAATTTGGCAACCCAAGATTCCAGCCAGGGAATCAGCATAATCAGAAGAAATGTTTATTGGCACCATGGAAGATTTATGATAGTTCACCTTTAAGCCAGTAATAGATGCAAAAAGATCCAGTAGTTCCTTGAAAGTGTTTAGCTGATCAGGATCTGCTTCTAAGAAAACTAAAGTATCATCAGCATATTGCACCACAGGGAAGGAGCCCTCCCCAGGAATAGGCAACCTCAGCCGCCCCTGATTGAAAGCCAGGTTGACAATACTCTGTAGAAGATCACCACCCAAAACATACAAAATTGGGGATAAAGGGTCCCCCTGTCTCACCCCCCTCTTACAATGAAATTTGTTACCAGGAACCCCATTGAGCAGCACAGAGGATGATCCTGAAGATAGCACATCATTGACCCATGAAATCACGAGAGGGGGAAAACCCTTGCATTTAAGGATCTGCAAAATAGCCTTATGTTCAATGGTATCAAAGGCTTTCTCAAAGTCAATTTTAAAAACCACAACCTTCCTCTTAGACTGTTTGCACTGAAAGATATACTCAAAGCACCAAGCCAAACAATCCTGAATTGTTCTAGATTTAATGAAACCATATTGATTATCATGAATGCACTCTGAGATAACAGCTTGGAACCTATTAGCAATCAACTTGGTCAGAAATTTCAGAGAGGTATTGGTCAAAGAGATAGGCCGAAAATCATTGACAGTCTCAGGGGACTGTTTCTTGGGAATAAGGGTTATATAAGACCCGTTAATACTCTCAAGATTAACCTTCCCGTCATGGAAATCAGAGCAGAGCTTCATAAAATCCCCTTTAATAATAGGCCAGCACCTCTTTATGAACAGTCCAGTAAAGCCATCAGGTCCTGGGGCCTTATCAGGTTTCAAATGCTTTACAATTCCTTCAATTTCCTCCTCAGAAAAAATATCACCAAGCTTATCCAGACCAGGCACAACTTCCAGAAAGTTTGCTAGATCAACCTGGTCATTAGTGGAGAAAGACACCCCCATTCTTCCTTTGAAACAATTCCAAAAAGCAGCAGCTTTGTCCTGATGATCCTCCAAGACATTCCCATTATGATCCACTAAAGAGGGGATAACATTGTGCCTATGCCTTTCTGTGGCCTTAGCATGGAAAAATTTAGTGTTTTCTCCACCAAGCTTAACCCATCTGATAGTACATCTCTGCTTCCAGTAATCAGACTGGATCTGAAGTAACTTCTTCAAATGGGCCTTAACCAAATTCCTGAAATTAAACTCAGGGTTGCTAAGCACTCTCGAATCCTCCAATTGGTCAAAGAAAAAGATGACCATATTGCACTTCTGAATCAGCAATTTAATATGAGATAATTTTTTCCCCCATTTCTTTAGCTCATATCTGAGTGACTTTAACTTAGCAGAAATTATTTTGACAGGAGCTATATGATGAGTGGGCCTGGACCACACTTCCTGAACCAGCTCCATAAAACCTGGTTGCTGCACCCAATGATTCTCAAAACGAAAAACCTTAGCCTTTGGAATACTGGTGGAGATTTTCACCACACAAGGTAAATGATCAGAAGTAATCTTGGCCAAAGGAGAAACAATAGTGTTTGGGAAAGATAAAGTCCATTGACAAGAAGTAAAGAACCAATCCAACTGAACTAGTAAAGGATCTTGCTGCATATTTGACCAAGTGAAGGACCTTCCTTTTAGGGGTAACTCAATTAACCCCAAATGACTAATGACATCATTAAATAAAAGAATGTCATTAAGATCAGCCCCAGGCCTGCTTCTGTTATCCTCAGATCGAATAAAATTAAAATCTCCTAAAATCAACCAATTTTCATGTATTGGAATTTGTTGATTATAAAGCCAGGAGACAAAAATATCTCTCTCAATTCCTTTACACGGCCCATACACATTAATCAAAGTCCAGGAAACAGAGTTATGCACTGAAGTGAACTTGATCTTTATAGCAGACCTATGAATTTCCAACAATTCCCCAGAGAAGATAGAACTGTTCCATAACACAATCAGGCCCCCAGAAGCCCCCTCAGAAGGGGAATAAGCAAATTGGTCAAATCTTTTTGGGCAAAAGGATTTAATAAAAGAATGGTCAAAAGACTGGCATTTTGTCTCCTGAAGACATATCACAGCAGCATGGCATTCCTCAATTTTGTTAAAAACAGCAAGTCTTTTACCTTTATCATTAAGGCCCCTCACATTCCAATCAAAGACCAACCAATCCAGAGAATTAATATAAGCACTATCCATAAAAACCATAGATATAGCAGTAACCATAAATGCCAGTCACAGAAAGGCACAAAATAATAACCGCATCCATAAGACAACCATCTGACAGAATTACCAGGTACATACCATAGACCATAGATAAAAGTTTAACAAAAGCAAGACATCTCCAAAAGACACACTGGCCCATTGGGCCCAAAAAAAAGCAAGGCCTTAATTATCATCAGAAGAGGATGGGCTTCTGGGCTTGCTAGAAGAGGCTTCAAGCTTCTCCTTCGAAAGTTCCTTCTCATCAATTTCCAGCTCTCTTCCCGCCAACTGAAGGACATGCAGAGGAGTAAAAGGAGGAACTAAATCCTCCTTGCTGTTTGGCTTGGCAGAACGTGGCTTCTTCCTTGGCTCAGGATACTGCAACATAGGCACCAGTCTGAACCCCCCACTCTGCACAGAACTCCTTGTGGTTCTTCTCTCAGTTGGTGGCAACACCACCACTCGCTTTCTGCTCCTCTTCCTTGGAGTCTTAGTTGACACCAAAGGGCCAGCCTCAGCAACAAACTTAAATTCATTCTCAGCATGAAAGGACAGAAGAAAGCTCTTGTCAACAACTGGCTCAAGGAGCCCAGAAATCTGAGGCAAGAAAATAGAGCCTCTGCTGAACTGAAACAGTGCACAGTTAGTCCTCAAATAATCACTCCAAGCAGCCACAGGATCAGGGATCAGAACAGTGAAGATCTCCACATTATGATCAGGATCAGGGATCAGGGATTTAAGCACTTGTGCTCTTGTCATTGCATTAGTTGCATCGGTTTGCTCTCTCCACGAAGATTCGTGGAAGTGAAGGTTGGGAACTTGTTACTCTTGGGTCATTGGACCCTAGACGGTGTTGTGGTGATTCTTGGGAGCCTCCAATTTGGTTGTGGATGCGTGCCCCAAGCTTAGTGGTGTAAAGGCTCCGGATTCCGCCTAGAAGGACTCCGATAGTGAAAGGTGAACCAAACCCTTGGGTGCGGTTCATCGGAGAATAGGGTGAGGCCTTTGTGGCATCTTGAGTAGGCCTCTTGTGGCGAGCTCACACCACTCCAACGAGACGTAATCTCTTAACAAAGAGGAACTCGGGAATACATCCTCGTCTCCGCATGGCTCGGTTATTTTTATACCCGAGCTTTTTACTTATGCACTTTACATTGTGATAGCCTTTGTGCTTGATGTTATATATATTGCTATCACCTTGTTGTTATATTGCTTAGCATAAGTTGTTGGTACATATAGATGAACCTAGCATATTAGGTTGTTGGCTTGTTAATTTAAACATCTAGTTTTATTCCGCAATTATCAAGCCTTAAACCGGAAAAGTTTAATCGCCTATTCACCCCCCTCTAGGCGACATCGTTTGTCCTTTCAGCGGTTCTCAAAATATTTTGTTTTCAAGTTTCCATTTTGAAAAATAAAAGGGAAAACTCCCTCCCACCCCGTACACTTCCTTTCTCTCTTTTCCTCGCCACGTTTAATCTGGTGGCGACACTTGGCGGACATGTAAGCACCCACGGGAGACCAAACGAGGAGAACGCGACACTTGTCACGACGGGCGTGCACCTTAGGTTCCTTTTGCAAAGGGAACTTTTTTTAACGATTACCGAAAGTCCGTCTTTTCTCTACCCAGCACCCGATTTTTTTTGTCTTATTTGGGCCGGGCCAGCAGTAACCAGCGCGTGGGCGTCGGCTGTATGGTGGGCGCAATAGGCGTGATGTAGGAGTTGCCTCGCCGGAGGTCGGAGCCTAGCGAGGGAGTAAAAGTAAGTGGGCAAAGGAAGCGCTTGGTAGGCCAACACGTGGGCCGGCCCATACAAATATACAATAGCCGCACGGGCGAGCAAGCCACCGAGTCGGATCCCAACTCCGATTCTTGGTTCTTCCCCGACGCGGCACGCGGCCGTGGTGTAATCAAGCACGTACTCGAACAGGAATTTCGTTCGCCGATATAAACGCAGCTGCACTCATCGCGGAACATAGATCATGTGTTAGTTTCCAAGGCACCGCAGATCGATCGAGAGACCCCAAGGCAAAATCACGGTACGTGCACGAACATGGCCATGGTGGCGATGTCAACCGGCAATCCTCTCGTCCACCGCATGCTTAACCTCCACAACGTCGTCAATAGAAATCTCGTCGCCGGTCTACTACGGTTTCGCCAGAGTACCGTGCCCACGACGACCAAGGTAGCGGCACCTGCTGCGCCGCCCGCGCCGTGCCTGCTCGGTAACAGCAGCAGCAAGACCGTGGTGCTCGAAGTCGACGCGCTGCTCCTCAAGTCATCGCCGCCGTCGGCCGCGGCTCTGTTCCCGCCTTTCTTCCTCGTCGCTGTCGAGGCCGGCAGCTTCGCCCGGGGCCTCCTCCTGCTCGCGCTCTACCCGTTCCTGAGTCTCATGACGCACGCCATGTGTGTAGAGGCCATGGTCATGGTCTGCTTCTGCGGGCTTCGCCGCGACGAGGCAGCGAGGATCGGCCGGGCCGTGCTGCCCAAGTACTTCTTCAAAGACGCGGCGCGCATACAGGCGCTAGAGGATGCGGGGGAAACGACGACGATGAAAAGTGAGGTGAAGGTGGCGGCGGTGAGCAGGTCGTTCCCGACTGTTATGGTGGAGGCGTTCTTGAAGGAGTACATGGGGTTCGACGCGGTGGTCGGAAGGGAGGTGAAAGCGGGCTACGGATTCTTCGCCGGCGTGACGGACGACGGGAAGTCGTACACGGAGAGGCTTGCCGCGCTGAAGAGAGCCAAGGACAAGACCACGTCCCATTATCCGAAGCCCATGATCTTCCACGACAGCCGGTTGGCGTTCACGCCCACGCCGGCGGCTGCGCTCACCATGTACGTCTACTTCCCCTTCGCCGTGGTCCTCGCCGTGGTCCGCATCGCCATCTACACTCTCCTTCCCCGGCGCGTGATCGGCCCCGCAGCGGCTCTCGCCGGCGTGCGGGTTCGCGTCACCGGTGCTCCTCCCGCCGCCGTCGATGGCGGCGGATCCGGCAGGCTCTACGCCTGCAACCACCGCACGCTCCTCGACCCGATCGCCATCTCCAGTGCGCTCGGGAAGCCCGTCTTCGCCGTGACCTACAGCCTGAGCCCCCTGTCGGAGCTGCTCTCGCCGATCCCGCTGCTCCGGCTCACACGCGGCCGTGACGAGGACCGGCGCCGCATGTCGTCGCTGCTGACGCGGGGCGACGTCGTGGTGTGCCCCGAAGGGACCACGTGCCGCGAGCCGTACCTGCTCCGGTTCAGCCCGCTGTTCGCCGAGCTGGCCGACGAGGTGAGCCCCGTGGCGGTGGACGAGCGCTCGACCATGTTCTACGGCACGTCGACGGCGCCGGCAGCCAAGTGCTTCGACTCGGTCTTTTTCCTGATGAACCCGCGGCCGGAGTACTCCGTCCACTTCCTGGCGCCGGTGCGCACAGACAACCTGCGCGGCAGCATCGAGGTCGCGAACCAAGTGCAGGGCGTGCTCGCTGGGGCGCTTGGGTTCACGCCGACGGCGCTGACGAGAAAGGAAAAGTACTTGCTGCTCGCTGGCAACGAAGGGGTCGTGGCGACCAAGACAAGCAAATGCACCTAGGATTGTAGATGGATATTTATTCTGTACTGTGCTGGTCTTTTGGTATACAATTTGTTTAGAAGCAAGAATTTCATCCAAGTTCTGCATGGATTTCATGGAAATTATCAGTTCGTCTACAGCAAGATCAGACAAGATGTAGACGTTCCAAGCTACGGGAATCCGCTTCGGTGCCCGGGAGCATATGCTCCCGGTATTTTCAAAAAATATAAAAAATCAAAAACTGTTTAAAAAATCTCAAAAAATCACGCACGTACCTGAGCATGGTGAGCATCATCGTGAGAAATTTCGTACCGAAATGACACCGTATGCGCCCTGGGCAAAAATGACAAAATTCTGACAGCAAATTCAAATTTTCGGATCTCATTTGCTGTCAGAATTTGTCATTTTTACCCAGGGCGCATACGATAACATTTCGATGCGAAATTTTTCACGACGATGCTCACCATGCTCAGGTACGTGCATGATTTTTTCCGTAATTTTTTGAACAGTTTTAAATTTTGTCAAAAATACTGGAAGCATATGCTCCCAGGCACCAAAACGCCGCCCTCCAAGCTACGCCTCTTCATATAACAGTACCATATACTGTTAAATTTCAAGACATGAGTTGTATAAGTGAAAAACGCTGGATAGGACGGGCTGAGCTCACTAATTAAGATATATCCACACGTATATTTCCTTAACTACACTCCCAAGGAAACATTGTATCACAGGTAGTACTAGTAGTGTTCATAAACTATAAATCAGGATCAGCCCAACGTTCCATACGGGTCAGTTTGAGTTCTCGTGCTATCTCTCCTAGAGAGGTATGACCTCCACATCATCATGCTCAGCCTTTGGTGCTTCATTCTCGGATGTGGAAGCATGGTTCTCAGTCGTGCTCATCTCTTGCACGGGCGGCGGGTTGACAATGGTCATTGGAATGTCACTGCTGTCTGCAAGGCGACCTTTCCTTTCACGATGCTCCTGACAGTTTGCGCACCAGTGCAAGCAGCAGTGGACCAGGCAAGGATCGCATGGAGAGTTCTGGCGCAAGCAGAACAAGAAGTGATGGTTAAAAAAGTTCAATGAAAGCTATAAACCCAGCCAGCCTATCAAAGGCTAGAATAGTAACCACAAAAAGGAAAAGACGACACAAACACCATTAATAGTGATAAGAAATAGGAAGTGCAAGGAACTCCATGTTCACAAAATTGATAAAATTGTCTAACAGTGGCCAGCACCAAGCACAAAATTTCATGATAGTTACAAAACTTTGCTGAACGACAGAGCTCTCTGATCCAAACTACAAGACTTTAACCACGCAAAGCTAAGTGTTCGCTTCTGGACACCAGAATACTTGATACAGCTATCCCAGATGACGAACGCAATTGTGCTTTATAGTAGAAACAAAGTTCTCCTGAATGCAATTAATCACGACATAAACAAAGAAAACAGTGGAAGACAGAAAGAAGTACCTTGAGATGATACTTCTTCTGAAGCTGTTGACGAAAGATACCAGTATATGTAGAACATAACCACCAACTAAACACCAGGCCTTCACCAATCAAAACCGACGTTTCTGGGTCAACACCATGGAATATAGCCGTAAGGATTGCCAGTGCAATGCCGCCTTCAACACAGACAGCATGGCAAGTGCAAGGTGTTGTCCATGGGATATCTTCTCTAAGGGCCTGAACATTTCGTCCAAACAACACACAGGGGCAAAATAGTCCAGTCCGGCCTAAGAAAGCAAGAAGATCAGACACATCAGAGGTTCAGAAGTATCTCAGAATATAGCAGTAGTGCATATGAAAACCAAGTAGACTGAAGCGTAAGCTACAAAAATCACAAAAACTGCAATGACACAATATGAAATAAACAGAAATGTAGGCCCCATGAGAGATATAATAGCCTAAGGGCCCGCTTGGATTTTCAGCGGGAGGTCAACAGGTCCGTTTTTTCGACCGGCCGTTTTGCCTAATATACGCTAATCCAAGCAGGGCCTAAGTGTGATTATGACTAGTAGACACTTCTGCAAACTTGCTGGATTTAGCTACTCATCATTCAAGTTTAGATTCAAATCGGCAACTTCAGTAAGCATGGAGATAGCCCCTCTTGTGATTTAGCTCCTCATCATTCAAGTTGAGCATGACAGGATAATCAAGAACAGAGCATGTCACAAGATATTTCACTATAAGAATCAAGAAATCGAACCTATGAAAGTTATTAAGATAGAAAAAACAACTAGCAATTAGCTACAGAGCAATGCTCTTGGTTTTGACCATGTATGTTGTAGTCCTTTATGTCTGCTCAATGATTTATCGCAATGAAAAATATGGTGGGAAAGTGTACATCTAGAAGAAATTTTCAGATACATATCAAGAAGACATCGTTTACATCGAAAGCATACTAGTGACATAAATTTAACAATTGCTAGTTTTTGCTTCTCTGAAACAACTAAAGTTGCAAAAATTTTTCAATATGAGCACAGCATCACAACACATTGATTTTGCAAAGAGCATAAAATAGCGAAAAAACCATAACTAACAGTTAGCTGTAAAAGTGTGTACATCTTCAAGAACTTCTCAAATACAGAAAAAAGAGGTCATATTTTACATTGAGAACATGGCAATTGAAACCAACTGTTATAACTGCTACTCTGTTTCTTTCAAACAATGATCAGTGCCTAATCCTTTCCACATGAGCAGTGCCTAATCCTTTCCACACGGCAGATTTTGTAAAAGATCATAGAAGACTAAAAAATGATTCAAATTTGCCAACGATAAAGCATTGCAATATGATAAAAAGAATGTATGTGAAAAATTATATCTATGAATAAAATGTATAATTATATGGGTTTTCATATATATCTGTTAAAAATGCAGGAAAAAAAGAGACCCAGGCAAGCTATAAAACAAAACTAAGTACTCAATTTGGACTGTCCTGTCAAGAACCTGCAAGTGAAATAGCTTCTTAATGGAGGTCAGATGCGCATCAGATGGGCTTTAGTTCAATATTTTGAGCTATATGTGTAGATTCGGAACGGCTCCAGCTTATAATTCAGTTCTATGTGCAGTATAAAATATAAATCATGCATTTCTCATAGATGTCAGATAGGGAATTAACTGATTATATGTTTAATATACCATGGTTTATTCCTACATTAAGGACATGATATCAATGGCAAAGAGAGGAAAAAAATTCAGATCTCTCCACTGGTAATACGTAAAAAGGAGGTAACACAGAATTTCTGACCGGCAACCACTCACCTAACTAGTGTGGAAATATTTATTTTGAAAAAAAAATCCATATTTAATGTTGAAAATATTCTGTAAGAAACAGATACGGAAAAAAAAGGAAAACAATCAAAAGACTAAGTGAAAAAAGTAGGACAGGTGTCTGGGGATTCTTGTCCAGCACACATGCTGCCTGCTCCTCTTTTCTTCGCTAGAGGAGTGCCACCATACTGCCACTCTGAGAGTCCATCCGCTGCTCCTTTTTTTGCTTACATCTTCACCATTCTTATGATTCACCCATTCACTCTTCTTCCATATGCATGCCACAGCACCACTACTGTTTAAACTTCCTGTGTTCAAATCAGCATAGTAGTATTTGGACCCTTCATTGTCCCTTCTTCATGTCCTTGCAGCAAGCTCGTGCACATATCCTACTGCTCGTCATAAACAGGAGGCACACAATTGAGCCCGGTATGGAGGCTTTTATTAGCCTGATACTCCAGAAGAGTATTACTGGCCAATTGGTTCAACACATTTTTTCCATAAGAGATAGATGAATTGGTATCGGGTGGCTAGCATTAGCAATCATGCTTGACATACTGGCCAATACAATAGACATTTGGAAGATTGACATCAATGTTGCCTGAGAGACATGAAAATTCATTCTGGAACAAAATTTGGAATGACTTTAGATGACATTATTCATAAAAACCACATGATAATACACAGTCCAGCTTAAGAAAGTTCGCATGCCTAAAACTGTTCATAACAGTCGACATTAACTTCATGAACACAGTAATGGTTCATTGATATACATGCATGCGGGTTTCCTAAAAAAAAAACTGCATGTGCTGCATCCACGGGGCCGTTACAGGATTTGAAACTGAAATAGATAACTACTGTCTCGTAACACTATAATGCCGTAGAAACAAACAAGTAGCTATTGATTTGTGCAGTAAAGTGTGTATAATAGCCACAAACCATGGCCTCATCCGCAACAGCACAATTCCATCCCTATGCAGATCCACATACAAAATCCTGCCAACTCCGGCATCTCCAGGCATCAGGACATCAGAACAAGCACGAATTTAGAATTTGTGGCCTATCTGGAGAGGGGGCGGAACTAACAGAACTAAATCGACTAGGCAGTTGAAGGTGGAACCAAAGGCAAGCAACGGGTAGAGGGAAATGCCACATCACTTACAGCTCTCGGGGTCTTCAGCGCACCCGAAGATGCCGGTGGTCCACGGTTCGTCGGCGGGCGCCCGGTGGCTCTCAGGCAGCACCTGCCCGCACTCGCTGCACTTCCTGACCCCAAGCTACACAATCACACGGCACGAACGGCACCCAAAATCAGATCGGAGCATACCGACTCACCCAACAAGCAACTGCAGCAACAACAGCAAGAAAATAAGAGAATCGAATGAGGAATGGCGAGACCGACCTGCGGGACGGCGACGGGCTGGTTGAGCTCGCCGGGGCGGATGTCCTCGACGCCGGTGCCGGAGTGGGAGGCGTCCTGGTCCTTCGTCAGCCTCACGTACCGCGACGGGTGGCTACGGCCCGCCTCCGCCATGGCTCTCCTCCTCTCCTCGCTTCGTCCCCGAGGGTTTTGGGCTGCCGACGGAGGGGACGGGCTGCGCGGTGGGAACGGGTGAGAGTGGTGGAGATCTGGGTCGGGACTCGGGAGTCGGGACGCGAACGCCACGGTCGGGTTGAGTGGGTTTGGCGTCACCGGTTTCGGTTGGATTCAACCAAAGGTCAATGACGGTTCAGCCGAGCATCATCAAAAGCAAAAGGTAAAAGTGTGATTCCGGTTACGTTTGCTCTTTTTTCTCGCCGTGCACACAGTTTGTTGCATAAGTTGTGCCAAACTGCGAGTTCCCTCGAAAAAGCATGAACATCGAGCCAAGCAGATCTGAGAAAAAGTTACTTCCTCCGTCCCAAAAAGATGTTATAGATTTATCCAAATTCGAATATATTTAGATATGATTTAGTGTATAGATATATTTAAATTTGAACAAATCAGTGACATTCTTTTTGGGACGGAGGGAGTAGTAAATTCCGGTCTCGTGTCCTTTCGAAGTAAACAAGTTTGACGCGGATGGAGCTCTAAGAAGAAAATCATTACTCCTACTTGGGCATTGTACTAGACCAAAGGGTAAATTTGACCCTAAAAGAAGTCTATGATATCGATGCGCACACACTACCCCTCACATATGGATTATTACTAACAAATTGGCAAACGACAGTCTAGAAGGATGGAGGACACGCAGCAAGAGGCTTCCGCCTCCCATGACGGAACCATTTCCCATTGCCCTATTGTCTTGCCCGTACAGTGCCTCTAATCGGGCCCTCCTCATCTTTAATCCATCCTTACTACAACAAATATGCTCGTTAACGAGCCACCATTTTGGTCACTGTCGTGGGGTTGTCGCAGCAAGTGCTTCCTTAGGGAAGCTTAGTTGTGGGGCCATGGCGACTAGGACACAGGAGTTGGTTAATCTCGACGAGGGAACAAGGAGTTTACCCAGGTTCGGCCCCTCTGGATAGAGGTAAAGACCTAATTCCTATTTGTTCTTTATTTTTTGGGACTTGATGTCGATTACAAGGTTCCGATCTTTTTAACTAGAGACTCGGCGACTACGGGACTTGTGTAACAGCCCCAGCTTGGTAATGAAAAATACCAAAAATTTTCCACTTTTTGCATCATTGTTTGCATCATGGCATCCATATGAATTTGCTAGTTTCTAACTCTTCATCTGTGCAAGCAACTAAAATAGGGAAGCAAAACTTCCCAAACTTCCCAACCAATGTACTGGTTCAACTTAGCAAAAACAAATCATTCTTGGACTTCCAAATTGTTTAGGAAGTTCCAAATTTGCTTTTATAACCAATGCCCAATTTCCAAATGTTATCAATTAAGAAAATAAATATGAGGATTCAAATTGGCTTAATTCAATTTCTATTTTTGAAACCAAGTTAAACATTCCAAAAATTCAAACTAAAATGTTGGGGAGCTTTAATGACATTGTTAGAGCCTCCATGAATATTTTCAGTATTTTTGGAATTGTTTAAATGCTCCAATTAAATACAATTTGGAAATTGCCATTGGTGGGTGTATGGGCCCCTAGGTGCGAGTTCTTTACCTCTTGAACCAAGACGAGCGTGCTGCCATTGGTGGGTGTATGGGCGCCTTACTAACCGACTAACTTGTGCGGGCGTATCCAAGGGTCCTCTAGTTCGGTTTTCCATTTGCGTGTGAGTGGAAAAGATGATGTTGATGAGGTTTTGTGTCTAGGACGTGGCGATGGGGCAGGGGCTGAAATAGGCTGGGTAAATTTGCCCTGTGGCCACTGATGACTCTTGGATAGTCTCACGCGAGGTAAAGGTTTAACCGCGCCCGCTTGCCGGCCTTCCCCGGAAGAGGGCCAATCAGGTGAGCCGGACGGTACCAATGGGTAAATTAGTACACCCCTGCAGGGTTAAATCTTTTCAAAAAGCCGTGTCCGCGGTTATGGACGACTTGGGAATAGACGATAAGACCATAGAGAACCTTAACCTAATTGATATGGCAGCTAAAGGTTGCATAATCAACGTGTGATAAAGGTTCATTTCCTCGAGGGTGATTCGAGGGGGTGCCTTTGGTGGAGATGGGAGATGTGTTGGTTACAAGTAGGTTCAACGAGAACCGAAGATGAAATGTTACCCTCTTACCCCTGTTATAAAAACTATTCTGAGTAGACGAATGCCATGTGTCAATTATGTTTCGGTTTATGAAAATTAGCTTTATGCAAAAGAAATACATATACAGCTTTAGAGCCTCCGTCAGTCATTGGGCCTATATCGCCCTACTAAACTTGCGAGTACATCGTACTCAGTCTCTCTTTGCTGCCTATATATTTGTATTTCAGAGGAGGACGACACCGAGCAGCTAGGTGGGTTCTTCGTGGACGTCGACCTGTAGTTCGGGGTTCCCAGGTGGCAGCTTGGGACCGTGGAACAAGCTGGCTGGGGTCTTTTATTTGTAGGCCTCTTAGGCCATATATTTGCATCTTGTTGTTAGACAACACTACCGCTTCCGCTTGATGAATTGTTGGATCTGTGATCCTTTTGTTGTGTAATATTTGTATCTTCTCTTATATGAGTTGCCATATGTTTTTGTGTCGTAGAGTCTGCAATGTGCCAGTTGTTCCACAAGTCTCGGTCTCTTTACTATACGTGAAAGCGATGTCTGAGCTTATGGCATGATCGAGGTGTTGTGTGCCGATGATCCATTCCGAGCACACCTGCCAATGAGTTTTGGCCTGGGATTGGTAAACACAGTAACCCTCGATTGTGTAGCATGACCGGTTACACAACGTTTCACTGTATAGTTCTGGGGTCGGGGCGCTACAAGTTGGTATCAGAGCAGGACTGCCTGTAGGAAACCCTTTCTATTGGTCGATGTCGAGTCTAGTTGAAAATTATTTATAACCTAAAAATGAGTTGTGAAAACCTTCTTAGGATTCTTTTTACTCCTCATCCAACTCGCTCTACTCTGATTCTTACCTCTATTTGTTTTATGCTTGGTGTCGATGTTTAGGTTCTCGGGGTTGGGTTTCTACCGTCCATTTATGTCTCGAGTCCGTTATATCCGTTTAATATCGCCGCGATGACGGGATGTCACCGTGGTTGCCTAAATCTGTTATATTGGTTGCCATCTTCAATATCTATATCTGGAAGCACCCAATGATCTGTCCTATCTGTCGAAGGTGTTTACTAACTATGTCATTGTTCCAATTCTTCAGAATGGCTCCTACTCGTCGTGGGGAATCAAGCAATCCTGATGCACCGCCGCCACCCTCGATGCCGGAGGTCCTGATGGCTATTGAGCAAAACCGGCTGCGAAATGAGCGTCTGCTCGAGCAGCTGGTGCAGCAAGGGGCCAGGAGGAACACAGACTGCAACACTCTCACGGAGTTCTTGCGCTCCCAACCTCCCACCTTCTCTGAAGCTAAGGAGCCGCTTGATGCGGATGATTGGCTTCGGGCACTAGAGCGCAAGTTTGCCGCTCTTCACGTTCCGATGGCGGAACAAGTCAACTTCGCCACCTACGTGCTGAATGGAGCCGCCGGCTCCTGGTGGGAGAGCCACGTGGCAATGTTCACCGCGGGCCATGTCTTCACTTGGGAGGATTTCCGCACCGCTTTCCGTGCGGCGTACATCCCCAAGCCCATCCTGGAGCTCAAGAGGAGGGAGTTCCTGGACTTGACCCAGGGACGCTGTCATGGGGTTGTCACGGCAAGTCGTTCCTCTGGGAAGGTGAGTTCTGGGGCCATCGATGCACGAAGTACGTAGGAGAGGTTAATCTCGCCAAAGGACACAGATTTACCCAGGTTCGGCCCCTCTTGATTAGAGGTAAAGACCTACTTCCTGCTTCTCTTTATTGCTCTGGATCTGATATCGATTACAGGGTTTCGGCTCCTCTCTGGGGAGTCGGCGACTAGGTATCTCTCTCAAGGCTTAGCTCTCTTATTTGAGGTCCAGGACCCCGCTTATAAAGGTCGACGGGTCCCTGGACTTACAACCTACACCGAGTCACACTAGAATACGGAGTCCTACTCTACGTCTTGGTCTTCCAAGTTAGGGCTCCGGGTTGTACTTGGACTCCTTGCTGACGAGTCCCTTCTCCATCATGGGCCTTGGTCGGCTTGTCTTCAGCCCAGCCCATGCGACTTGATACGTGACTCGGCTTTGGCCTTCTTGGTCTTGACGGGTCTACTTTCCGGGTCTATGGGCCTACCTATAAAGTATCCCCCATCAGTAGCCCCCGAATTTATCTTGGGCGCAACTTTAGCGGCTTCTTCTGACTCCTTAGGTCGACTCCCTGGCTCAGCTTCTTCAATCTGAGTCACCAATTCAAGAGTCGCCTGCTGCTAGCTCCAAGATGAATTCCTGCATAAAACATAATACACATATAAAATGAGTCCATCCTCATCCCTTGTTCAAGCCACCACTCTTGCCTTTGCACTAGCAGGCCTAGTTTGTTATGACTCTTGTGAACAAGGACTAAATAACTCGACTCTCACTGTCACAGGACTCGCCATTCTGAGACAAGCCGGCTTCTTCCACTTCTGTGACTTTAGTCTTTCTATTATCATTTCCTATCTGGCTTTTAGCCACTGAATCGTTATCCACAGTTTACTGTGGACCACCTCTGTAACTCTCTAGGGTTTTTACCCCTTTATAAATTGCGAAGGGTTAGGTCTCAAAACCCTCACTTGCCCCTTCAGCTCAAATCTCCCCTTTCTCTTTGCGCTCATCTCTTCCCGCGCTCAGCACACACCGCCCGCTCGCCATGGCACCCAGGCGTGCAAAAGCTGCTCCCAAGGCCAAGGCTTCCTCATCGAGCAGGACAGTGGACATCGCCGCCGCGGCCGCCGCCGCCGCCAAATCTTCATCGAAGCGATCGATTTCCGCCGATTGGGGTGGATCCACGATTACCTCCGAGCAATTGAAGACGCACCGGTCGACTGGCCTTATTCCGTCCAATGTGAAGGCTCGGGCCCCAGGGGATGAGGTAGTGCCCGCCCCCGCGAAGGACGAGGTCGTGGTTTTCACGGAGCATCTGTTCCGCGGGTTCACTCCCCCCGGTAACCTCTTCTTCCGCCAACTCCTTGAGCTTTATCAGCTACGGATTCATGACTTGGCTCCCAATTCTATCCTCACTCTGTCCAACTTCGTCACTCTGTGTGAGGATTACCTCCAGATCAAGCCCGATCTTAACCTCTGGCTTGAACTTTTCTATTGCAACCCCCAGCCCGAAACTTCTGGGGGTCCTCTCCTTCAATGCGGCGCCGTCGCTCTTCAACGACGCCTTCATTCCGTCTTTCCCAAGCCTGTCTTTCCTAATCGCATCAAAGATTGGCAGAAAACTTTCTTCTATTGCAAGGATACCTCCCCTGCAGGTGAACCTAAACTCCCTCTATTCACTGAGGACCGCCTCCAGGCGACTCCCCTTATGAAGGCTAGATGCTCAGAGGCCGCCCGGCCAAGAGTCGAGTCCTTGATCACTTGGATTCGGGCCCTCCTATCCCACAATCTGGAAAACATGGACCTAGTCCACTGCTGGACAACTTGGAGGATTCAGCCCCTGAGTCCTAGGACTCGGCTTATCTGCTCATATACTCGCTGCGCGGGTGATGACCTCCGGGTGACAGAACAGCTGTCCGATGGTCCTGAGCTCGGTCGGCTCATCAAAAAGCTGACTGGGCAGCCTGTGAAGGACCAGGCACACTTCGGGCTCCAGCCCTTCTGCTCCACCAACCCAGCTCCCGATGTAAGCTTTAAACTTTACCTAATTTCTAACTTGCTCTTGCTTGTATCGCTTACTAACTCAGTTTCTCTGACTTTGTTACAGCTCGCCGACTCCTTCTGGAAGCCGGCCTCTGGAGCTGGCACTGAGAACAAAACTGAAGCTGAGGCTGAGGTTGAAGAAGAGGCCCCTGTCACAGAGCCAACCACTGTGGCAGAGGATGCTGAAGACGATGATGATGCAGGCGAGGAGTCCTCTCAGGAGGCCCCGACTACAAATGATGGTGAGGATGACAATGAAGATGAGGAGTCCTCTCCAGAGGCTCCCATTGTGGAGGATACTGATGAAGACGAGTCCTCTCCGGAGGCTCCTGTCACTAAACAAGCTCGCACCACCTCTGGGACTGCTGCTGCCCAGCCATCTTTGTCTGAAGAGTCCTCAGCCAAAAGCCACTCTTCTTCCTCCCCAGCTTCTAACAACAATGGGTCTCGAGAGGCTGTTCCCAAGGTACCACTTTCACGAGTCCTTGGGTCCACTCGCTCACCTGCTAAGCCTGAAGAATGTGTGCAGAGTGTTGTTGCTGCTAGGAAGAGAAAACTGCGCTCCGACGGGCCTGCAGAGACTCCTGAGCCTCTGCCTGTTTCGCACCAACGGAAGTCGGCTTCTCCTCCCATCAAGGACGACTCCTACCACTCCGGCATGTCTATGCCCTCTTCAGACTCTCAGGCCTCCTTGGACCTTGTCGATGGATTAGATCAACGGTGAAGATACGGGACTACGTACGCGCAGGCATCGTCGATGTGGGTTAGTAAACGAACGACACGGGAGACAGGATTTATACAGCTTCGGGACCCGGGAAACATCATCCGGTAATATCCCTACGTGCTGTTTGTGGCTAGGTCTTATTCCTCTCATGGTGGAAGTCGCCGATGAGGCGGCTCCTCTATTGTGTAGATCGGGCTCTGTCCCGTCCGTCTTGGTTGTGTTGGGTCTATTTTGGCTTGTCCCTCTTGGTGCTCCCGGCTCCTCCTTATAAAGGTGGAGGGCCGAGTTACAAGTAGAGTCCTCTTAGGACTCGGCTAATCTATTACAAGTTGGAAAGGTGAGTCCTTTTCCTATTATGACTGGAGTCGGCTTGCTGGGCTTCCTCCTGATGGGCCTCGTTAGTACTCCTTACGGGTACCCGTGTCCCATATCCACGACAGTAGCCCCCGAGCTTTCGGGTGACTTGTAGAGTCATGCGGAAGGTCTTGATTTGTTGAAGAAATGGGACACAGAGTCCGTGCCGGGTTCTTTGCCGGCTTGTAGATGTAGCGCTTTGCCGAGTTGTAGATGTCGATGATGTCGCGGCACCCGGCTTCAGCATTTGCCGAGTTGTCGATGTAGACTTTGCCGGGTTGTCGATGTAGATTTTGCCGGGTTGTCGATGTAGATGTTGCCGGGTTGTCGTTGTAGATTTTCCCGAGTTGTCGATGTAGGCGTTGCCGAGTTGTTGGCGAAGATGTTGTCGAGTCGTCGTTTGCCGAGTCGTCGATGCCGGCTTCTCCGGTCGACTGTGTTAATGCCGGCTTCTCCTGCCGACTTGTTAATGCCGGCTTCTCCTGCCGACTCGTGATGAAGCAACTCGGAATTTTTCTCCGAGTCCCTTTGACGAGTTGTGTGTAGATGTTGCCGACTTCTCCTGCCGACTTGTGCTGAAGTGACTCGGAATTTTTCTCCGAGTCCTCTTGACGAGATGTATGACTTTGCTCGAGCTTGTTTACACCGGTATATATGTAGCCCCCGAGTGCCGGGTCGTTTGCCTGCGACGACTCGGGACTCCTTGATGTATAACTCATGTTCTTGAGCTTTTGAACGGTCTAGCCCCCGAGTGCCGGGTTGTCTGCCTGCTGTCGTGGTATTGTCGAATCTAGCCGCGGCAGGGGTGCCATCGAGCTAGGTAGAGAGAGGGGTTTTGGAGTAGAGGATTCCGGCTCCATGGACACGAGTTTACCCAGCTTCGGATCTCACGTCGGTGGCGAGATCCTACGTGCTGCTATAATTCACTATATGGCAATATCGCCGAGTTACAGTGGATTGAGGTAGAGATTGTTCGTGCCCTTAGGCGTCCCAGGGGCCGGCTTATAAAGGCGTCCAGACCCTGGGCTTACAGGAGGAAACCTAACCGACTAAGAACTGAGTCCTACTCTAACCCGGCTTGGGCTTGCCTTGTGGGCTAAGTCTTGTGCAACGCGGGCCGGCTTCTAGAGTCGTCCCCTTAGCCGGATGGGCCTCCCGTGCTTCAGCATACTGGGCCGCCTGGTAAGCCGGATTCGGCTTACCACCACTTTGGGCCACCCTGGTCTGCTGGCTTCTAATCCTCTCTGTGAGGACCCCTGTTCGGCATAACCCCAACAGTAGCCCCCGGAAAGCTTCAAGTACTTAAGCGGCTGGCTTCAATCTTTCAGCAATTTGCTGTCCGGGAAATTCATCGTCCGTCTTTAGTCTTGGAGCATTCCCAGAACCCTGAAATCATGTCGAACAACTTTGTCGATTTTAACTGTGTCGGCTTATATATGCCGAAAAGTATTTGAGCGTGTAACGACACGCGTCCGCCGATTTGATGGTTGTGTCAGACCCGGACGTGTGAGTGGAGGAGCATCTTTTGAATGCAGGGGCTAACTTCCGTTTTTCCCGCGCTGGAACCGAGGCGTCGGAGAGAAGGAACCGTCACCAACGGCCTGATCCGAGACACGTGGCGAGAAACCCGGCCGATGGCCGTCGCACGCATCTCAGCGTAGCACTATAAATGACCAACCGCGTCGTCTCCGCAGTCTCCACGCCATTCGCAGCCCTAGCTCCAACTCCTCCAGATCTCATCTCACTCCCGAGCGCCATCTTCATCTCTTCTTCGATTCCCATGGCATCCAGTGCTCCGAGCTCTCCATCGCTCGATGCAGCCGCGGCCGGTTCGACTCCGCCGATGGGAGGAGCCGCTTCCATGTCCATCGCCGCCGCCGCCGAGCCATCCGCCGCTACTCCTGCATCCTCACCAACTCCGGTGAGTTATTCCGCCGCCTCGGGCCACGATACAGTGGCGTTAGCGAAAGCTGCAGCCGAAGCCGCTGCCACAATGGCTTCTACCGCTCCAACTACTGAAGCCGTCATCGATGATGCAAGTGTCGGTGAGGAAGAGGAAGAGGAGGAAACCGGCAACAAGGACGTGGCCAACAAGGACATAGGCCGGCTGGACCAGAGCTGCTGCCTGGAGTGATCAAGACCCACACCTAGCCGGCTACGCAAGGCTAGACGGACGGTCTGACTGAAGACCAGCTGGATCCACCAACCGACAGGCCCGAACAAGCGGGCCAGCCCCCACTCCACCGGCGTGAGTGAACAGTACTCACTCTGCGGCGTTATCACTACACGTCATGATGATCCAGCTGAAGCCGGCTTGCACCATAGCTGATGTCATAAGGCTAGACTTGTAATCTCCCTGTAAACCCTAACCCTAGCCCGATGCCTTTATAAGGCGGGCTAGAGCCTCCTGCGAGAGGCAAGCTAGCAGACTCATACTCACACTCGAAACTACACAAGACCCGACCTCACATGTACGCATGAGCTCTTCTTCCTCCTCTAGCCGGCTGACCAGCGCAGCTGGCCTCCTCCCAAACACAGCTCGAGGAGCAACCTTGTTAGCCTGAATCCTTGTGATCAAGCAATAAACAGGAACAAAGCAGGGCATAGGGGTGTTACCTCCACAAGAGGGCCCCGAACCTGGGTACATCGCGTGTGTTTGCCGTCCTTGTGCCCAATCCCGCGCGAACACCATCGTTGCCTTTCTCCACATCTCCATCGTTGATGGATATGTCGTTGTAGCGCCCCGACCCCAGAGCTATACGAGCAATCCCAACGAGGAGGAAACCGGCAACTGTCGTGGGGTTGTCACGGCAAGTTCTTCCTCAGGGAAGATGAGTTCCGGGGCCATTGATGACTGAAGTACGTAGGAACGGTTAATCTCGCCAAGGAACAAGGATTTACCCAGGTTCGGCCCCTCTGATTCGAGGTAAAGACCTACTTCCTGCTTCTATGTTATTGCTCTTGATTATATCTCGATTACAAGGACCCGGCTCCCACAACTCAGGAGCCGGCGACTTCTCTCTGGTGGCTAGGGTGTCTCTACTGGTTGAAGCTTATCTCTTTTAACTCATTGATCTAAGGTCCAGGACCCTGCTTATAAGGCCGTCGGGTCCCTGGACTTACAACTTACACCGAGTCACACTAGAACACGGAGTCCTACTCTACGCCTTGGTCTTCCAAGTTAGACTCCGGGTTGTACTTGGACTCTCTCTTTGGACGAGCCTCTTTCTCCACACGGGCCTTGGTCGGCTTGTCTCCAGCCCAGCCCATGTGACTTGTCTCGTGACTCGGCGTTGGCCTTCTTGGTCTTGGCGGGTCTACTTTCCGGGTCCATGGGCCTACCTATAAAGTATCCCCCCATCAGTAGCCCCCGAATTTATCTTGGACGCAGCTTGGCGGCTTCTTCTGACTCGTTGGTTCGACTCCCTGGGTCGACTCCTTCCACTTGAGCCATAGGCTCCAAAGTCGCTTGCTGCTAGCTCCAAGATGAATTCCTGCATAAGACATGAAATATAAAAAAGATGAATCTATCCTCATCCTTGTCAAGTCATCACCCCTGCCCTTGCACATGCTGGCCGGGTCTACCGTGACTTTTGCGAACAANGTAGCCCCCGAATTTATCTTGGGCGCAGCTTGGCGGCTTCTTCTGACTTGTTGGTTCGACTCCCTGGGTCGACTCCTTCCACTTGAGCCACAGGCTCCAAAGTCGCTTGCTGCTAGCTCCAAGATGAATTCCTGCATAAAGACATAATAATATAAAGATGAGTCTATCCTCAGCCCTTGTTCAAGTCATCACCCTTGCCCTTGCACATGCTGGCCGGGTCTGTTGTGACTCTTGCGAACAAGGACTAGGTAACTTGACTTTTAACTGCCACAGGACTCGCCATTCTGGGACAAGCCGGCTTCTTCCAATTCTGTGACTTTAACTTTCTGTCGTCTTTCTATCTGTTAACCACTGAACGCTAATGAAACGTTATCCACAGTTTACTGTGGACCTGCACTGTAACTCTCTTAGGGTTTTACCCTCTCGATAAATACCGAAGGGTTAGGTCTTAAACCTCACTTGCCCCCTTCAGCTCAAAAACCTCTCCTTTCTCTTCGCGCCCATCTCTTCCCGCGCCCAGCACGCACCGCCCGCACGCCATGGCTCCCAAGCGCGCAAAGACCACATCAAAGGCCAAGGCATCCTCGTCGAGCAGGACGGTGGACATCGCCGCCGCGGCCGCCGCCGCCGCAAAATCCTCTTCCAAGCGATCAATTTCCGCCGATTGGGGTGGATCTGTGGTCACGCGGAGAATTGAAGACTCATAGGCTCTCAGGTTTGATTCCCATCTAGCGCTCAAGCTCGGGCCCCAGGGGATGAGGTTGTTCCCTCTCCCGCTAAGGGAGAAGTAGTTGTCTTCGTGTAGCACCTGTTCCGCGGATTTTCCTCCCCCCGGCGATCTTTTCTTCCGCCAGCTCCTCGAACTCTATGAGCTGCGGATTCACGATCTGGCTCCTAATTCCATTCTCACCCTTTCCAATTTCGTCGTTCTCTGTGAGGATTACCTCCAGATTAAGCCTGACATCAATCTCTGGCTTGAAGCTCTTCTACTGCAACCCTCAGCCCGAGACCTTTGGGGGCCCTCTTCTCCAATGTGGCGCCGTCGCTCTTCAACGCGCCTCAACTCTGTCTTCCCAAAGCCAATCTTTCCCAATCGCATCAAGGATTGGCAAAAAACCTTCTTCTATTGCAAGGACACCTCCCCTGCAAATGAACCAAAACTTCCCTTATTCTCTGAGGACCGCCTTCGGGCAACTCCTCTGATGAAAGCTAGGTGCCCAGAGGCCGCCCGGCCAAGAGTCGAGTCTCTGATCACTCGAATCCGGGCCCTCTATCTCATAACTTAGAAAATATGGATCTTGTCCGCTGCTGGATGACCTGGAGAATCCAGCCACTGAAAGTCCTAGGACTCGGTTGATTTGCTCATATACTAGATGTTGCTGGTGATGACATCCGAGTGACGGAGCAATTATCCGATGGACCCGAACTTGGTCGACTTATCAAAAAGTTGACTGGGAAACCGGTGAAGGACCAAGCCATTTTGGGCTCCAGCCATTCTGCTCCACCAACCCAGCTCCTGATGTAAGTATCATTCTCTACTTTATCTCTACCTTGATCTACTTGCACTGCTTATTGACTCACTTTTGTTGACTCTATTGCAGCTCACCGACTCCTTCTGGAAGCCGGCCTCTGGAGCTGGTACTAAGAACAAAGCCAAAGCTGAGGCTGAGGCTGAAGAGGAAGTTGAGGAGGAGACTCCTGCCACAGATCAAACTACTGTGGCAGAAGACACTGATGATGCTAATGAGGAGTCCTCCCAGGGGGCTCCCGTTGAAGATGATGCTGCCGATGAGGAGTCCTCGCCGGAGGCTCCAAATGAAATGCTGATGAAGAGGAGTCCTCTCAGGAGGCTCCCATTGTGGAGGAAATTGACGACGACGAGTCTTCTCAAGAGGCTCCCGTCACTAGACAAGCTGACACTACCTCTGCTGCTGCTCAGCCATCAATATCTGCGGAGTCCTCAGCTAGGAGTCACTCCTCCTCTTCTCCAGCCTCAAACAATAATGGCTCTCGAGAGGCTGTTCCCAAGGTACCACTCTCACGAGTCCTTGGGTCCTCTCGCTCTCCCACTAAGCCTGAAGAACACGTGCAGAGTGTTATCGCCGCCAGAAAGAGGAAGCTGCGCTCCGATGGGCCTGCAGATGCTCCTGAGCCTCTGCCAGTCTCGCACCAGCGGAAGTCAGCTTCTCCTCCCCACAAGGACGACTCCTACCACTCTGGGATGTCAATGCCCTCTTCAGACTCTCAGGCCTCCTTGGACCTGGAGACCAATGTTGGGTAAGATTCCTTTGTTTCTATACTTGTATTCAAATGACTTCTGCTTTTTCCCTTTTCATTAATTCTGGTGCTGACTTCTATCTTTGTGTATTTCAGGGCTCGGCCTTGCGCTAAAGTAACCAAGCTTCCAGGCATGGCTGATGCCACCTCCGGTCGTGGACCTGCACCTCCTTCGGCTTCTGAGACTACAAGCGCAAGGACGGGTCCTTCCATTGCTGCATCTGCTAGTACAGCGACCACTCCAACCATCCCCGAGTCCCCTTCAAGGACTCGGGCAACGACTCCAACAATAGCCCAGCCCACCTCTGGGACTGGGACTCCTGATATTGCGCCTCAAGTTCAGCCGGCTCCGGTGAAGCCGACTCCTGCAGCCTCTCCGTCCATCAAGATCAAGTCATCAACTGATTATAGCCGACTTCGAGTAGCTGATAACATGTCATTTTCTGAAGCTTATGCTGAAGCGGTTGACTTGAACGATCAATCTGCTAGGCTGAAGGATGACGAGCAAGCTGCTCTTAGATCTCTCCTCATGGTTCATGAAGTAAGTCCTCTGACTTCACCTTATATGCTTTTCTGGCATCATCCTATCCCAGTAGCCCCCAAGCACCTGTATGTGGTGACTTGTGACTAGGATAGGTGCTTTGATTTGAAACTGAACTCAATTGCTATATAGAAAAAATTTGCACACTGTAGCCCCCAAGCACTGGGTCCTTAGCTTTTACTAGGACTCGGGGCTGATAATTTACTATCTGTCGGGTCCTTAGACCAAAAACTTTCGCACGAGTAGCCCCAAGCGCCGAGTTGTCAGCTTGCGACGACTTGGAGCTACCAACATATGTGATTCACTTATACCTTACTTGAAGAAGAATTTCTGTTCTGCGAGTAGCCCCCAAGCGCCAAGTTGCTTACTTGTGGCGACTTGGAGCTGCAAATATATCTACTTTATTCATACTTGACTTGATGAAAAATTCTGATCTGCCAGTAGCCCCCAAGCGCCAAGTTGCTAACTTGTGGCGACTTGGAGCTTATGACTTGTCAACTAGGACTCATGCCTGCTTTTCTGATAGAAAAAATTGACTCCTGAGTAGCCCCCAAGCGCCAAGTTGTTTAACTTGTGACGACTTGGAGCTCATGAGTTCTTTATTTGACATGTGGAGCTCACTTTTGCTTTATGACTTGTAATTGCAGTGCATTGTCTCCAAGATGAAGAGAGACATGAAAGAACTTGAGGACCAGGCAGCTGCCAGTGCCAGGTCTGCCATGGCCGAAAAAGAACACTCCCTTCAGCTTGAGAAGGATCTGAAAGCCCTGGCTGCTCAACTGGAGCAAGTAAATAAAGAGTCGGCTGATGCCAAAAAGATCGCCCAGAAGGCACACAACAACCTGAAGGCTGTGTTCGACACTTGCAAAAAGGGCATTGGTGCCATGTGCCAACACATATTTGGTGAGTTTATGACTTTTGCTTGCTTCCTTTTTGCACTTCTCTAAATTTCTTTTCAACTGATAATCACTCTATGATCTCTGCAGGGGCTGACTCCCCAAAACTTAAACTGCCCACAAGCAAGCAGTTATCTGAGATGCTTGATTATTGTCATGGGCTACAAGAGGGAGCCCGTGCTGTGGTCAAGTATCTGAACCATAAAGGCAAGTGCCCCAAAGAGCCTGAACGTCTGGTGGACGAGTTGTCCAGAGCACCAGGCTATATGCGTCTGTGGAAACAGTCTTCAATGAGGAGAGCCTCCACCAGGATCTTGGCCTTAGCCCACAGCTACTATCCAACTGTCCTAGAGCCAGCAATGCTTACAATGGGGAAGCCTGAGCAACATGAGGATGGGAAACCTTTTACCCAGGACGACTTCAAGGCCGAAGAAAAATTGGTGCGGCCATATGCTTGCGAGATTGCCAATAAGATGGACCCTGAGGTATGGGTTCATCACTATGATTTGAAGAACAAAAGAGTCGCTCCAGAAACTCCTCAGATAGTAAACTTTGGCCGCCCATCACAGGACCCAGCTGGTGTATTCTCTTCTTCTGCCGGTCCGAGTTCATCGTCACCGGCGGCTCCTGTTCAAAGTGCTGAGCCCACTCTGAAGACACCTGCTGCGCCCACTCCTTCTAGAGCTGTCTGTGGAGACGCTCAGAAACAAGCCGAGCTTGCTAAGCACATGAAGAGTCCCAAGGGTACTGGCTTTCAAACGAAGAGAGTCGCCACCAAGCCTCCATTGAAGCCGACTCCTCCTTCTGCTGCTCAAGCACAAGACAAATCTCCTTTGAAGAAGGGCTCCTCAACTCCTGCTGTTCAAGCAAAGGACAGGTCTCCTGCTAAGAAGGACTCCCCGACTCTAGCTAAGGAGTCGACTCCTTTGGAAGACAATCCCTTGAATGACTTTTGATTACTATGTAATGCTGTGCTGTTAGTATCTAAACTCTGTAATAATGCACTACTGGTATTTTTAAACTATGTAGCTTATTAGCTATTTTTAGTTGTAATGATGCACTACTGGTGCTTTTAAACTATTTAGCTTGTTAGCTATTTTGAATTTGTGCCAATCGGCTTGGTTCTTATAACCCGTCTAATTTTTCACTGATGAATAAGTAGGCCCTGCATGACTTCTCTTACAGCTTGTGCTGACAGGTTCTTAACTCATATGTTCCTTAGGATCCATAAGAGAGAGAAACAAGTCATGCCTGTAGATAGATCATATTGTGCAGGATGCATCTGACTTACCAGCGAGAAAACTAGGAAAATTTGGCTACTGTGCCGGGTCCAAGAGTTTAAGCTTAACTTTTTTCACTGAAAAGCAAGCCCCCAAGAACCTGATGATCAAAATTTAAAGAACAAAGCGCACTCACTGGGTGACTCGACTAAAGGACTCATGTTCACAAAAGCCGGCTTTATTTCATTTGATCATAACAATGCGATTACATCTAGGCATGGCTCACTGGGCACTTTGCCTTGCAACTCATAAAACTATTACAACTTAAGTATAATATGGACGCAACTGAGCTATGTTCCAAGGCCTCTTTGCCTCTGCATAAGGATCTAGTGTGTGAGCTGTATCAGCTCCTTTGCCTACACTTGCCGGCTCTCGCACATCCATTAGATAGTACGACCCGTTGTTCAGATTCTTGCTTATGACGAACGGTCCTTCCCATGGTGGAGATAACTTGTGCAACCCTTCCTTATTCTGGATAAGGCGAAGCACTAAATCTCCTTCCTGGAAAGTCCGGGTCTTGACTCTGCGTGCGTGATATCGCCGCAAGTCCTACTGATAAACTGCTGATCTCTCAAGGGCTAACTCCCTTGCTTCCTCAAGTGCATCGACCGAGTCCTGGCGGGCGAGTTCGTTTTCTGTCTCAACGTAATTGGCGACTCGTGGCGAGTCATGCAACAAGTCGCTTGGCAAGACAGCTTCTGCTCCATACACCATGAAGAAAGGTGTGAAGCCAGTGGATCTATTAGGAGTCGTTCTGATACTCCAAAGTACTGCTGGTAGCTCCTCAACCCAAGACCCGGCGGCTCTTAGCAAAGGGACTCGGAGCCGAGGCTTAATTCCCTTCAGCAACTCCTGATTTGCCCTCTCTGCTTGTCCATTGGACTGTGGGTGTGCCACTGAGGCTAGGTCGAGTCTGATGTTGTTCTCACCACAAAACTTGGCCATCTCCCCCACTGATAAGTTGGTACCATTGTCTGTAATGATGCTATGAGGGTACCCAAAGCGTGTTGCTATTTTCTTGAAGAATCTCACAGCTGATGCACCGTCGACTCTGCTGACGGGTTCCACTTCCACCCACTTGGTGAACTTGTCAATTGCTACTAGCAGATGGGTCTTCTGACAAGGCGACTTTGAGAAAGGGCCCACCATGTCGAGTCCCCAAACTGCAAATGGCCAAGTGATAGGGATGGTTCTGAGTTCTTGAGCTGGCACGTGGTCTTGCCTTGCGTACCTTTGACATCCATCACAGACTCGAACTATCCTCTCTGCATCCAAATGTGCTGTCAACCAAAAGAACCCGTGTCTGAAAGCTTTTGACACCAAGGATCTAGTGGATGCGTGATGACCACAATCTCCTGCATGAATCTCTTGCAATATTTGCTTGCCCTCTTCTGGAGACACACATCTCTGGTAGACTCCAGTAACGCTTCGTCTGTACAACTCGCCATTAATAACTGTGTAGGACTTGCATCGCCTGATGAGTTGCTTTTGCTTGACTTCATCCTTTGGGAGTTCACCCCGCAGGAGATATGATAGGTAAGGCTCTGTCCACGTTGGGATTGCTCGTGTTGCTGCTACCAACACCGACTCTGGGTCTGGAAAGGCTAACTCCTCCTCTGAGGGTAATTTGACTGAAGGATGATGGAGTTCATCCAAGAACACATTTGGTGGTACTTTCTCTCGACGAGAGCCGAGTCGTGATAACGCATCAGCGGCCTCGTTCTTGCGCCTGTCAATATGCTCCACTTGATAACCAGAAAAGAACCCGGCTATCTGTTCGACTGCTCTTCTGTAAGCTGCCATGTTTGCATCCTTCGAGTCCCAGGTTCCAGACACTTGCTGAGCTACGAGATCCGAGTCTCCAAAGCACCTGATACGCTTGATGTTCATCTCCTTAGCCAAACGCAGGCCATGTAACAAAGCCTCATACTCTGCCATGTTGTTTGTACAATCAAAATGCAACTGAAGGACATATGCCAACTTATCTCCTTTAGGCGAGGTTAACACCACGCCGGCTCCTGAGCCTTCTAACTGTCTGGACCCATCAAAGTGCATTGTCCAATACTTGGTGCAAGGGGTACTTGGTGAAGATGTAAAATCTGTCCAATCATTGACAAAATCAACCAAAGCTTGAGATTTGATCGCTGTCCTTGGTTCATATGTGATATGATAAGGACCCAACTCAATTGCCCACTTGGCGACTCGCCCTGTTGCCTCTCTGTTGCGTATGATATCTGCTAGCGGTGCTGAACTCACCACCTTAATTGGATGCTCTTGGAAATAATGCTTGAGCTTTCTACTTGCAAGAAAAACTCCATAAACCAACTTCTGCCACTGTGGGTACCTTTGCTTTGACTCTGTGAGGACTTCACTGATGTAGTAAACAGGTCTCTGCACTGGGTACTCCTTTCCTTCCTCTGATCGTTCCACCACTACTACTGCACTGACAACTCTTTCGTTGGCAGCTACATATAATAGCATGGGCTCCTTATCTGTAGGAGCTGCAAGCACTGGTGCTGTTGACAAAGTTTTCTTCAACTCCTCAAAAGCACGGTCAGCTTCTTCATCCCATAGGAATTTATCTGACTTCTTCAGGAGTCGGTAGAGAGGACCCGCCTTCTCCCCGAGTCTTGAAATAAACCTGCTTAACGCTGCCACACATCCAGTGAGCTTTTGGACGTCCTTCAGACAAGTCGGCTTCTGCAAGTTATGGATAGCCTTGATTTTCTCTGGATTTGCCTCGATGCCTCTCTCTGAAACGATGAAGCCTAGGAGTTTGCCCGCAGGGACTCCAAAGACACACTTGGTTGGATTGAGCTTCATCTTGTACTTGCGTAGGTTCTCAAAGGTTTCTGTCAGGTCTGCTATCAGAGAGTCGGCTTTCTGAGACTTGACAACTACATCATCCACATAAGCATGAATATTCCTTCCAATCTGTTTTTTGAAACAATTCTGAATACATCTCTGATATGTAGCTCCTGCGTTCTTGAGTCCAAAGGGCATTGTTGTTTAGCAAAATGATCCAAAGGGCGTAATGAAGGATGTCTTCAGCTCATCCTCTATGTTGAGTCTGATCTGGTGGTACCCTGAATATGCATCCAAGAAACAAAGCAACTCTGACCCCGCTGTGGAGTCGATGATCTGGTCGATACGAGGCAATGCGAACGGGTCCTTAGGGCAATGCTTATTAAGGCCCGTGAAGTCGATGCACATACGCAACTCTCCTGTCTTCTTTGGCACTAACACTGGATTGGCCACCCACTCTGGGTGAAAGACCTCCTTGATGAACTCGGCTGCGAGGAGCCGAGCCACCTCTTCTCCTATAGCTTTCCTCCTGTCATCATGAAACTTGCGTAGACCCTGCTTAACTGGTCTTGCATTAGGATTAACGTGTAAGCTGTGCTCGGCGAGTTCTCTCGGGACTCCTGGCATGTCAGATGGCTTCCATGCAAAGACGTCCCGGTTCTCACGGATGAACTCGACGAGCGCGCTTTCCTATTTATCAGAGAGGTGTGCCCCAATGGTGAACTGCTTGGAAGAATCACCAGGGGTAAAGTCGACTTGCTTTGTGTCCTGAGCTGACTTGAATTTCATCTTCTCCTCTGTGGCCGGTTTCTTGAGGACCGAGTTGTCCTCCGGGTCCACGTTTGCCTTGTAAAACTTCAGCTCCTCTTGAGCACAAGCTGTCTCGGCCATAGCTGCATCACCTAACTCGCACTCCAATGCCATCTGTCTGCTGCCATTAACTGTAATGACTCCTGCTGGACCTGGCATCTTGAGCTTCAAGTAAACATAGCATGGTCTGGCCATAAACTTAAAATATGCAGGTCGACCAAAAAGAGCATGATATGGACTCTTAAGATCCACTACCTCAAAAGGCATAGTCTCTGAACGAAAATTCTCCACTGTGCCAAAAGCAACCTCAAGATAAATCTTACCAATGGGCTTGGCCGACTTCCCTGGTACTATCCCATGGAACACTGTCTCTGTTGGAATTAGCTGTCTATCTTGCAGCTGCATCCTCTTGAATGTGTCATAATATAAGATGTTGATACTACTTCCACCATCCATAAGCACTTTGTTCAATGTGTAGCCCCCAACTTGAGGTGCCACTACCAAGGCTAGCTGCCCTGGGTCGTCGACTCTTGGAGGATGATCTGCCCGACTCCATGTGATGGTTTGCTCTGACCACCTGAGCCACTGTGGAAGGGCCGGCTCTACTGCATTAACTGCTCTAACTTTCAACTTCTTGGAACGCTTGGACGTACTAGTTGTGAAGACATGGTAGCTGCCACGACTCGGGTTTTGCTGCCGAGTTGTGACATAATACTGACCATTGCCATCATTGAGCTGCTTCGGGTTCTGCTGGAACCCGCCCTGCTGGTTACCTCCTCCTTGATGTTGGTTTGGGTTATTGCCGGCTCCTCCACCGTTATTGCCGGGTCCTCCGGCTCCATTGTTTCCTCTATAGCCACCATTGTTGTTACCTCCTCCTGGCCCTTGGAACCTGGCGTGTTGCAAATCTACGCACTGTCCCAAGGTATGACCGCATCTGCCGTTCTTGGCGTGTTTAGGGCATGGAATTCTCAAGACCTCCTCTGTGCTTGGAGTACGGCCTTGGTATCCACCAGAATTATTGTCCTTGCGTCTGACTCCAGTGTTTGTGTTGGCCATGTAACAGCCCAGATTTGGTACTCTAAAATATGGGCCAAATTTTCGCTTTTTGTGTTGCATTGCATCATGGCATACATATTTAAAATTGCTAATATGGAAATAAAAGCAACACCTAGAAATGAAAACAAAGGAAGCAAAACCCTTCTTCACATTTTCCAAACTAAATGCCTTGCCCGAAATGGCCAAACCAAATGCAGAGCTCAAGTTGGCAAAACACTTTATTCTTGAACTTCCAAATTGTTTAGGAAGTTCCCAATTTGCCTCTTATCCCCAATTCTCAAATTCCAAGTTTTGTCAAATAATAAATAAATTTGAGATTTCATTTTGGTACTTTACAAACTATATTTTTGGAACCAAGTTAAGTTTTCCAAAAATTTAAACTAAAATCATGGGGAGCTTCAATATTTTTATATGGGCCTCCATAAATATTTTCATAATTTATTGAAATGTTTAAATACTATAAATAAAGGAATTTTGGGAAATATCAAAAATGCCTTAATTTAAACCCTGGGAACAAATGTGGGTCAAAACTTTTTATTTGACCTCACCAATTTTTGTGGAGCACCTAAAGGTCACTTGGGGCCTATATGAATTTTTCTGGAATTTCTAAAATCGTCCTGGTGCCCTTAATAAATCGCCAAAGTTTGCTCTAAGGACCTTTTTGCAATTATAGAAATTTGGAACAGGGGGGTTTTCGCGAATTTGGGTTTCTTCTCCACAGTGCCGGCGCACTGGCGCCATGCCGGCGCCCATGCCTTCCGGTGCCGGCCCCCCCCTTCCTCCGATGGGCTTGACGCCACGACGACCGGGACGAATCCCACCTGCTCCCGTTTTTCTCTCTTGCCCCGGCTCTCTCTCCCTCACTCTCTCTCTCTCTTGCCTGTCCGCACCGTGGCCGAGCTCTAGCTCGAACTCGCCGCTGTTTAGCCGCCCTTTGGAGCGTTCCCGTTCAAATCGAGCTCCACCTTGAGTTGTACCGCGTCGCCGCCGTCCTTCCTGTGCGAGGAATCGGCGCGGGACCGGGCGAAGCCACGCCGGCGTCCTCGACACCATCCCACCCGCACCGCCGCCCGTCGGGGCCGAAATCCGGCGACGCCGGCCGCTCCCTCGCCGTCGTCGTCCACACTCACGAAACCAGGGTGAGCTCCTCTCTATTTTTGGCCATTCCCCGCTCCCCCTCTCTCCTTCACGCCGCCGTTTCACCGGCGGCCACCGTCGGCGTCACCGCGTCCCAGGGTGCCCGGCCAGGAACCGGCCTGACTGGCCTGAGGCCGATTGGCTCGGGCTGGTGGCCGGCCTGCTCGCCCGGCCTGGGCCGGCTGTGGGCCGGTTCATTCGGCCACTGCCCCGGCCTGCGCCCCAGCCTGGGCCGGCCAAAGGCCGGGCCTCTCGGGCTGGTGGCCGGCCTGCACCCCGGCCCGGCCGGCTCAAAGCCGGCCTGCCAGGGAAAGGTTTTCCCTTTTTACTTTCTAACTGAAATTAAAACTTTTATATCTTTTCGATTATGGATCCAAAAATTGCAAATTAAATATGAAAATGCTCAGAAAAACATTTCCTATCTTTTGGTAACATTGTCTTGCCCTTTTGACTAAAAATTTTTGCTGTTTAATTATGAATTCCTAAATTGGCATAAATGATAACAATTTGGGAAATTTCATAACTCGTTAAATATTTATCCAAAAATTATGAATTAAATATCAAAGTGATCAACATGTCAAATGCTATCAAACCATACACTTATCATGTCATGATCACAAACTTTTATGTGTTGTATTTTATAATTTGATCAAATGAATTAAATTCAGTTATTTAATTAATTTGTCAATTATTCTTCGGTACTCCGAAAATTACAAATAAAATACCAAAATGATCGGAAGAACGAAACCTATCCATTCTTGTCATGTTCATGCATAATTGAGCCACCTCTCTAATAAATTAATATTTGATAAGGATGTGGCCATTAAGATAAATATGGGGTTGCTTCCAAATAAATGCACTAATTATTTGGCTCCTCATTTAATTTTGCTTTTAATTTATATAATGATATCTTTGCACCAACTTGACATGTCATCATGTGATTGAGCATTGCATCTTGTGTTCGTGTGATTTATGTGTGCTTTGGATTTTCTTTGGGTAACGATAGATTCCGGAGTCGAGGGTTCCCTTTCCTACCCCGACGAGCAATACTACGCTACCCGGCAGCAAGGCAAGAGATAACCTAACCTTCTTGGCATCTAGCATCCTATGTTTTTATCAAATTATTTTATCCACCATATTATTTGCATGCGATTCAACTGTCTCTTTCGGTAAATAATAGAATATCCTATGAATGCATGTTCTTCCCCGAGCCAATCACATGTATCCCTACCTATGAAACCTAGGGTTGAAGTGTTGGCCGATATAAAGATCAAATAGTTGTATTAATATGCTTAGCTATGCTTAGCCCTGCTTAAAGAAATGCTTTATGTCCGTTATTGTAAATTCCTGAAATTATTGATGTTGATGGAATGATTCGGGCATGGTGGATAATTGTGATGCTTAATTAAAATGCTAAGACGGCTTGGGTGAGTTGCCATCGGGGATGGTGTTTTGCCTCACTCTAGCCCCTAGGTGCGAGTTCTTTACCTCTTGAACCAAGACGAGCGTGCTACCATTGGTGGGTGTATGGGCGCCTTACTGACCGAATAACTTGTGCGGGCGTATCCAAGGGTCCTCTAGTTCGGTTTTCCATTTGCGTGTGAGTGGAAAAGATGATGTTGATGAGGATTTGCGTTGAGGACGTGGCGATGGGGCAGGGGCTGGGGCTGGGTAAACTTGCCCTGTGGCCACTGATGACTCTTGGATAGTCTCACGCGAGGTAAAGGTCTAACCGCGCCTGCTTGCCGGCCTTCCCCGGAAGAGGGCCAACCAGGTGAGCCGGACGGTACCAATGGAGAAGGAGCTGGGAGGTCCCTCGGGAACCTGGCGACTTCCACTTAGTACACCCCTGCAGGGTTAATCTTTTCGAAAAGCCGTGTCCGCGGTTATGGACGACTTGGGAATGGACGATAAGATCATAGAGAATATTAACCTAATTGATATGGCAGCTAAAGGTTGCATAATCAACGTGTGATAAAGGTTCACTTCCTCGAGGGTGATTCGAGGGGGTGCCTTGGTGGAGATGAGTGTGGTTGGTGACAAAAGGGTTCTATGAGAACCTATGTTGACAAATGTTACTCTCTTATCCCCTTTATAAAATTGCTCTGAGTAGACGAATGCCAAGTGTCTTTATATTTCGGTTTATGAAAGTTAGCTTTATGCAAAAGAACTACATATACAGCTTTAGAGCCTCCGTCAGTCATTGGGCCTATATCGCCCTACTAAACTTGCGAGTACGTCGTACTCAGTCTCTCTTTGCTGCCTCTATGTTTTTGTATTTCAGAGGAGGACGATACCGAGCAACTAGGTGGTTTCTTCGTTGACGTCGACTACTAGTCTGGGGTTCCCAGGTGGCAGCTTGGGACCGTGGAACAAGCTGGCTGGGATGATGTTTATTGTAGGCCTCTTAGGCCATATATTTGCTTCTTGTTGTTAGACAACACTACCCGCTTCCGCTTGTTGAAATGTTGGATCTGTGATCCTTTTGCTTGTAATATTTGTATTCTTCTCATTATATGAGTTGCTATATGATTTGTGTCGTAGAGTCATGCTTTGTGCCAGTTCTGTTCCACAAGTCTCGATCTTGGTGTTATACATTGATGGTTGTGCCAACTACATAGCCTCTCTGTATAATTCCGGGGTCGGGGTGTTACAGGCCACTAGGTCAGAGTTGTCTCCATACGGCCGCTTGCCACCACCTTGATTCTGGTTTTGATTCTGGTTCTGACTCTGACTGTTGCCACCTTGTCCTTTAGTCCCTTCCTCCTGATCCTTTGTTTTGTCTGTGGCAGCATGCTTATTAGCACCTGCCATGATCTCACCAATCGTAAGGGGAATACCTTGATTCAGGCTCTCCTTCATACGACCTAGCTTCCAACTCAAGGGATTGTAACTGCAATTTCTCTCCATCGCCATTAACACTGAAACTGGTGGGAGTCCTTGTGAGGAGTTAATGATCTCTGAGACTCGCTTCATCCAGTGCCTTGCTGACTCGCCCTTCCTCTGGACACACCGCTCTAGGTCCTCGATGGTGCTGAGTTTTTTGCATGTGCCCTGGAAGTTCTGAATAAAAGCCGCCTTCAATTGCTCCCAAGAGTTGATTGACCTAGGAGGCAAGTTGCGCATCCAAACCTTGGCTGCTCCCTCCATCATAAGATACATGAACTTGGCACACAGATTACCTGTGGCATTGCGAATACTCATCGCCATCTCGTATGTACCCAACCAAGAGGTCGGGTCCATATTGGGCTCATAATTTGGAACCTTGCGCGGCTCCTTGAAACTGCTGGGGAAGGACTCGGACCTGATGGCATCAGACAAACACTCTGGTCCTGTTAATGCTGGGGAAGCACCAGGAGAAGTCACCTCCTCGTGCACCCGGGTTGGCTGAGGCGGGTTGGTTGCACCCACTAACGCTCTGTCCCTCTCTGCCTCCCGAGCTCTTGCTGCTTCTCTTTCTCGTCGTTGCCTTGCTTCATCAACCACTAGCTGAGCCTGTGAAGTAGTTGGCATGTTTGCACGATTCCTCACTAGTTCACGACGCCTTGCACTCGTAGAGTTGGCCGGGTTGGACTCGCCGTGCCGACTCCTCGTACCTGAGTTAAAGGGTGTTGAATGTAGCCTACTTGCGTCTGGAAAGGTTGGATACAAAGCTTGCTGAGTCAAAGCTGTCTTCAGTAACTCGATAGCCTCACGAGTCTCCTGTCCTGCTGGTCCCTCTGGTACCACAATATTCTCCAATCTCAGAGTCGCCGCGTGAACGTTGTCCATAGGATTAGAGTAATGTCCCTCTGGGGTATGAAATCTGTTAGGCTGAGACCCTAAGCCACCAGATGCTCCTCCTCCGACTCCTCCTTCAGGCGGTGGTCCGTTGGTACGGCTGCCTCCCGGTCCTTCTGGGGGTGGTGGTGGTGGTGCTCCTCCGGCTCCTCCTGCGGCGCCTCCTGCTGCCGCTGAGCCTCCTAGTCCGGCTCCTCTGCCTGGACCATTAGGTGTGGTGAATAAATTGGTTGGATTGATGTGGACTCCATCATGCAAGCGACTCCTGGCTCTGCGGTGTTGAATTGAAGTAAGCTCCTCGCGGCGCCTCCGCACGACCTGAGCTTCATCTTGGACTCGGGCCTGTTCCGCAGCTAGTCTACGGTTTGCCTCTGTAATATCAGCTAGTTGCTTCTCCAACGCAGCACGAGCGTTGGTTAACTCAGCCGCCCTCTCTGCGGCATTACTTGCATTAATTTCCTTTGTCAATAGAGTCGGATCAAACTGATTCCCAGTGTTTCCAGACATGTAGACTCCCACAACACGAGCGCGTACTGGCGACTCCTCATAATCCTCTTCCTCTATCCCATACCCAAGCCGATCTTCAAACAAGGGTAGGATAGACTCTGAATCTGCATCGTAATCTGAATCTGACTCTTGAAGCATCTCTGGTTTCTCAGCTAGGGGTTCCTCAGACTCGGCGATGATGCCGACCTCTGAAGTTCCGACCGACTCCTCGCCGTCGGACTCGACGACAACGGTTGGCTCTGATACTGACTCCGCCGAGTTCACGCGAAGACCCGACGCGCAAACCATCCCGACGAACACGTTGATTCCTCCAAAGACAAGTTGGTATCCCTCGTCGACTTCGTTCATCTCCGAAGTCCAGCCTGAGTCATCGATCTCGGTCTCTCCATGCTCATCCGTGTAGACCCGCCCGATGGCGAGTTTCTCCATAGCCCGACGAGCAGCTCCGACGATCTCAACTCCTTTCGTCACCGTAGGCCCCACGGTCGGCGCCAACTGTCATGGGGTTGTCACGGCAAGTTCTTCCTCAGGGAAGATGAGTTCCGGGGCCATTGATGACTGAAGTACGTTGGAACGGTTAATCTCGCCAAGGAACAAGGATTTACCCAGGTTCGGCCCCTCTGATTCGAGGTAAAGACCTACTTCCTGCTTCTATGTTATTGCTCTTGATTATATCTCGATTATAAGGACCCGGCTCCCACAACTCAGGAGCCGGCGACTTCTCTCTGGTGGCTAGGGTTTCTCTCTGCTGATTGAACTCCTCGATCTAAGGTCCAGGACCCTGCTTATAAAGGCTGCCGGGTCCCTGGACTTACAGCTTACACCGAGTCACACTAGAACACGGAGTCCTACTCTACGCCTTGGTCTTCCAAGTTAGACTCCGGGTTGTACTTGGACTCCTTCTTTGGGCGAGCCTCTTTCTCCACACGGGCCTTGGTCGGCTTGTCTCCAGCCCAGCCCATGTGACCTGTCTCGTGACTCGGCGTTGGCCTTCTTGGTCTTGGCGGGTCTACTTTCCGGGTCCATGGGCCTACCTATAAAGTATCCCCCCATCACACAGTCTAACTCCTTTTAAGGAGTTTGCACAGTCTAACTTCTTTTAAGGAGTTGCCACAGTCTAACTCCTTTCAAGGAGTTGGCACAGTCTAACTCCTTTTAAGGAGTTCGCACAGTCTATAAGTCCTTCTGGAACCTGCTGGTTCCTCTCCATCTTGTTGGCCTATCCGGTTGGATATTCCCCCGTCAGTAGCCCCCGAGCTTTCGGGTGACTCGAAGAGTCACGCGGAAGGTCTTGATTTGTTGTAGATGTTGTCTTCTTGAGACACGGAGTCCATGCCAGGTTTGACGTAGTGGATGCCGAGTTGCAGGAAAATGTTGTCAGCTTGCAGATGTAGAACTTGCCGAGTTGTCGATGTAGGCGTTCCTAGGTTGTTGGCGTAGATGTCGCCGAGATGTCGATGTAGATGCTGCCAGCTTCACCTGCCAACTCGTCTTTAAGTGAGTTCATATTTCACCAGGTCCTTTTGATGAGCTGCTTGTCTTTGCTTGAGCTTGTTTATGCCGGCTTGCATCACATCGCAATAAGATGGTATAGAACTCCAGTGGTGACTTCTTCGAATCACTCATCAGTGTGCATTAAAAATTTCTTCAACTACTTCATCATATACCATATGTAGCCCCCAAGCACCGAGTTGTTAACTTGTAATAGCTTGGAGCTTGCACTGATAACTCTATAATTTCAACTGCTGTAGCCCCCGAGTGTCGGGTCGCTTGCTTGCGGCGATTTGAGACTCCTTGATGTATAATTACTATCCTTGAACTTCGAACGGTGTAGCCCCCAAGCGCCGGGTTGTTAGCCTGCGACAACTCAGAGCTAAAACTTTTTGAACTTGATTGTTGCTTAACTTGTAGAAAAATCTGATCCGTGAGTAGCCCCCAAGCTCCGAGTTGTTGGCCTGCGACAACTTGGAGCTCCCAACTCTGAACTTCCATTTGACTTAAACTGAAAACTTGATAACATCTAGCCCCCAAGTGCCGAGTTGTTTGTTTTCAATATCTTGGGACTTATAGATCTTCTCTTGGTAACTGTAGAAAAACTTAACTCCCGCTGCTCCAGCTCCTGCACAAGCTCGTACAGATGATGGCGGCGACTCCCAACAGCAAGAGGAAGAAGTTGCCACTGTTGTTAAGGACCCGTCAGCTTCTGGGAGTTCTGCTCAGGGCGCTGCGGCTAATGCTCCTCCTTCTGGTGAAGCTGCACCAAAGGACTCCTCTGCTCAAGCTGTTGGTCTAACCGCTGGTTCAACTCCTGCAACTCAAGAAAACATTGACAAGAGCCATGAGCTCGATGATTATTGAGGTGTAACACTTAACTTGTGTCGCTTGTTCGGCTTCTGGCGTAAAAACTTATGCTTTTGATGATGCTATGACCTGATGACTTGTTTATGTGATAGACATGCTAGTGTCCTTTTATACAAGTCTTTTTGGTTCTTATAACCCTTCTAATTTTATACTGATGAATAAGTAGGCTCCGCATGGCTTTGCTAGCAGCTTGCTCTGACAAGATCATAATCTCCTAAATCCTTTTAGGCCTCATAAGAGTTCGAAACAAGTCATGCCTGTAGAGTAGCCATATTGCGCGGGTTGCATCTAACTTACTAGATAAATTAGGGACAAGTTGGCTTTCAAGCCGGTCCAAGAGTCTGAAGCTTGAATTTTTTCTGAAAGACAAGCCCCCAAGGACCTTAGGATCAAAGTTAAAAGCGTACGTACTGAGTGACTCGACAAAAACTCTTACCGTAGAGAAGCCGGCTTTATCACTTTGATCATAATGAACGTGTTACATAGTTGCACTAACTTTCATTGTAATCGGATCTTGTTGCCTTATAGTGAATTATAGCAGCATGTAGGGTTTCGCCACCATTACGAGATCCGAAGCTGGGTAAACTCGTGCTCATCCCGTCACCGGAATCGCCTACGTCGCCTACACCCACCTCTCTACCTAGCCGGATGGCACCCCTGTCGTGGTGGGTTGCACGGCATATCCATCAGAGATGGAAAGAAGTATGGGGCAAGACGACGATGGCGCTCGCGCGGGATTGGGTGCAAGCACGCAAACACACGCGATATACCCAAGTTCAGGGCCCTCTTGTGGAGGTAACACCCCTACGTCCTGCTCTTCTTGTTTCTTATTGCTCGATCACAAAGTGCGGGCTACAAGTGCTCCTAGAGCCGTATTCTGGTGGCAACCGGCTGGAAGTCCTAGCTGGCTGGAGGTTGACGATGATGCTATCTGCTACTGATCTCTCTTCCTTCCTTTGGTTGCTTGCCTCACGCAGGAGGCTCTAGCCCGCCTTATATAGGCAACGGGCTAGGGTTTTGGGTTACAAGGATTTTACAGGTCTGTCCCTATGACATCATCTACTTTCTGGCCGGCTGGAGCTCGTTGCCATGATTCTGCACAGGAGATGCCCGACAGGAAGTACTGTTCACCAGGAGCGGTTATGCGGGACTGGCCCACCAGTACGGAGCTGTCGGTTGGTACGTCCGGCTTCAGCCCAGCCGGCCGTCTGCGTCCGGGTAGACGCAGGCGGCTTGATTCAGCCGGCGCGTTCCAGTCGGCGTCGTGCAGCCGGCACTGTTCAGCCGGCCCGTGGAGTTTGAAGGAGTGATCCTCTTTGGGGTATCCGGGGTTCATCTCCCCGACACTAGCCCCCGAGATCGCGGAGTCTTGCTAGCTCGCTGGGAAGACTTTGCGATCTTCCCCTTAGTCTTGGGTGTCGTGGTCGCAATGTCGAGGCTGGAAATAGGGCCGGCTGAAATTGGAGCCGGGTGAAGCTGAAGCCGGGTGAAGTTGAAACTTGTGTGCGGGGAAAGCTCCGCGGGCACCCCTGCTCTGGGCTGCATACTGTTGAGGCTGACGATGACTTGTTCGGCTGTGTGGGGCCGGAACTGAAGGCCTTGGCGGCCTAGCGTGGCCGACTTGAGGGCTCGGGTCGTGGCTTAAGTCAGCCACGTCCCCACGTCCCGTCCGCCTGGAGGCTCTCCCCGGGAATCGAGGCAGAGCGCCTCGGCTTCGTCGCTGGGATCTTCTACGGCAACCGCTCGTTAGCGGGATCTCTTGCGGGCGGTTCGGCGTAACTACATGCCACGCGTCGTGCGGAGGCACGTCTCCGCCCTCGGCTCCTTGCTCGTAAAAGGGGAAGTGGGTAACGGTTCAGGCTGTCGTTCCCCATTCTCCTTCCTGCGCTCTAGCTTCAGTCTTCTCCGTGATTACCTCCTTCTTTCGCATTCTCCCAATGCTTTCTTCTTCTTCGCCGGCGGCGCTTCCTCTCTGACGGGGAATCGGAACTCAATGGCAAGCACTGGAGCCTGGATGGGGTCCAGTGTCGACAGTGCGGAGCTCAAGAAGCTCCGCGACGGGATGCTCATCGGCAGCAAAGAGGAGGTCGGGATCCGTGTTCCTGATGACGAGGAGATCTCGCCGGTCGTGGCGGTGAACGTATCCGTGGTGTTCTCCTCGCACCTCGCGAGGGGATTGGCATTGCCGGTGAGCCCTTTCCTCCGGCAGTTCCTCGACTTTTACGGTCTGCAGCTCCACCACTTGGGGGCGAACAGCATTATGCTTCTCTCTTGCTTCGTTACCCTCTGCGAGGCGTACCTGGGCCTCTGGCCCTGCATGGAGCTGTTCGGGCTGTTCTTCTTCCTCCGCACCCAGACTTGCGACAGGAGGTTGCGAGAGTGCGGATGCGTCTCCGTGTCCACGAAGAATGTCCTCTTTCCCAAGGTTCATCTGCTCGAATCCGTCAAGAAGTGGCAGAGCAGCTACTTCTATGTTCGGAACCTCACGGCGGAGGACCGGATTGGGCTTCCTCGGTTCAAGAACCAACTGCCTGCTGACAAGTCCTGGAACCGGAAGGCGCCTGTTGACGAAGGTCTGGAGGCGGTCGTGACGGCTCGGGTGAAGGACCTGATCGCAGGTGGACTGACCTCCAGGGACCTGATGCTAGCCTGGCTGGCTAGGCGGGTGTACCTGCTGCAGGCTCGGGCGCACGGAGGTCTTGGAGTTGAGCGAACTGTGGCACTGGTCCGGCCAGGTGATCACCGACGGGATCGAGCGGAAATGGCAGTTCGGCGTGGAGCCGTTTTCTCGCGCGCGGCGCGCTCCGGTGGTTAGTTCCTTTTGCCTTTTCTTGTCTTGCGTTCTTTCGAGCCGGCTGAGTATTTATCCGGCTGGCGTGTCTTTGCAGATTTGCGATCTTCAGAGGGCCGAAGACCTTGACGTGGTCTTCGGGGCGGACCGGCCCGATCCCCCCCCCCCCCGGAGGAGCAGGCGGCCCCTAGCGAAGAGAGTGCCTCTGACGGAGAGGCGGACAGTGAAGAGACCGCCTCGGATGCCGAGGCGGGTGACGATTCCCCCGTTGCATCTGACGCGGGGAAGCGGCCGGTTAGGCACGACGACTCCACGGAGTCGTCTGATGGCGCTGGCGTCGAGGACGATGACGATAGCGGTCGCGCCGCGGCGAGCCCTGCCGCGGCCGACTCTGATTCTGACCGGGCCACCCGCGGGGGTCCGGACTTGGGGCGCGGCAAGGTGGCGCCGGCTCCGGCTTCCCGTGGTAAGTCTCCCGCGCCCGAATTCGCCGAACGAAACAGCGACGGGGGTGTGCGGGTATTTGTCGATCTCTCCAGTGGCTCCGAACCGGACTCTGAGGGTTCCTCTTCCATGCCAGCCTCCAAGCCGGGCGCGTCTAGCCGCAGAACAAAGGAGCTGGAGGCGAGCGTCCAGAAGGCTCGGTCGTTGCCCTCCCCCCAGATCGTAAAGGAGAGGCGGTCGAAGGCGGCCACCGACTCAGACGCGGGCGAGAGCGTCCGCCAGCGAGGCGGGTCGAAGGCGGCCGTCGACTCAGACGCGGGCGAGAGAGCGTCCGCCAGCGCGTAGCGGGTGCACTCCCCGCAAAGAAGCTTTCTTCAGTGTTCAGCCGGCTAACCACAACCGGCTTGACGCCCGCTGGGAAATCGACAGCGGAGAAGAAGGTTGATGCTATCGTGGAGGAAGCCATAGCTAAAATCGCAGCGAAGCAGAGGGAGGAGGAGGAAGCGGAGAAGCCGGAAGCTCTTGCCGGTCGGACCAGCGCCCAGGTGGTTAACCCTACTCTTGCAGTTGATCCTGATTACGACTTGAGTATTGAGGATATGGAAAAGGCTATTTATGCGGAACTGGCGCAGGTGGATTTGATCCGGGAGGCGATGGATGCCAAGATGACTGTGGAGCAGCTGGTGGCTTCAAGGGAGGCCGAGGCGAAGGCGGGAGCGGACGCCGGGAAGACCGCGGAGGCTGGCGCCGAGGTCGAAATGACGCCGGCTTCCGCAGAGCGGCCGGCTGACGACCTTGTCGTTCCTATGAAGGGCGGAGAAACGCCCTCCGGTGGCGTGAAGCGCCTGCCCGACGATGCGCCGGCTCCTCCGCCAAAGCGCTTGAAGAGGAGGAAACCCGTGGAATTGGGCTCACGCGACGGGAAAGCCTTCGCCTTGAGGCGGAAATCTTGTAGTCTGCACTTCTTGGGGGTGACGCTTTCTTCGTCTTGCAGGGTGCCACTCCCGACCGTGGTGGCGGCAACCAGCATGGTGGTGGAGCCGGCCTCGGGGCCTGCTCCCGAGGCCCCTGTGATGCAAGCGGCCGGTCCGCCTCCAGAGGCGGTGATGGCGAAGGCGGACGTGGAGCCGGACAGCCGGGTGCCGGCCGACGCAGCTCCCCTCGTGGTCGACTTCGACCCTCCGGTTTCTGGCAGTGGTGCCGAGGCGACGGCGGATGCCTTCGAGACAGTTCCACGGCCCGGTGCCGGAGCCGGAATCCTTGCCTTCCCCACTCCTTCCTCGTCCGTGGTCGAGACGGCCAAGGACAAGGCCATAGCGGGGGCGACGGCTTTGCTCCCTGGCCCTCGTCAATCAACTCTGGTGTGCTCTCCTCCATATTCCGGGCCAGTGCCGGCTCGGCCCGACGCATCGGGGAAGTTCCCCCTCACCGTACTGGTGGAGCAAAAGGCTCAGGAGAATCTGGCCAACATCGCGTTGCTCCGCTCCTCGATAGAGTATGGCTTCGCCGAGGCGTCTAAGGAGGCAACGATGCTCAAGCAAGAGCTTGAGGCGGCCAAAGGTTCGGCTTTCCTCCTCGGTCGCATTTTCCGTCTTGGCGCCTTGTATTTTTCTTGTGCGGCTTGATTTGATGATGACCCGGCCTCTTCAGGCGACACCACCTCCCGCGCCGGCCTGGAGAGGCAGCTAAAGAAGAAGGACGCTGCTCTGGCAATGGTCAAGGCCGATCTCCAAACGGCGGAGAAGGTGTCGGAGGAGCACCGCCTGGTGGTCGTCCGGCTTGGCGAGGAGGCGAAGAAACTGCAGGAAGCTGAGCAGCGGAGACATGGCGAGGTCGAGTCTCTCCGGAAGACTGCGAAGGAACTGAGGAGCCAGCTGAAGGAGTCCATCGACACCAACGACCAGATCGTCCAGGCGGCCAAGGCGCGTGAACTCGAGCATGAGCAACTGGTGGGCGGCCTGATTAGGGAGGTTGAGCGTGTAAACGAGCTTATCCTTGGTAAGTGATGTCTCTTTCTCTTTGATTTCTTGCTTGGGGTCTTCTACTCGGCCTCACCGGCTTGAAATGCAGGCTTTTATCCCGAGGTGGATGCGCAGATCCAGAAAGACGCTGCCTCGGCGCGCTCTCGTCCGGAGTCTTCTGGTGCCGCCGTTGGGTCTGCGCCGACTGCCTCCTCCCGTCTTCTCCGATTTGGCCAAGGGTTCAGACGGCTGAAGGAAGCGGCCGACGGCGTTCTCGAGAACTTATGGCCGGATGCTCCCTTGCCAACCGCTCTCCACGACCTGTCCGTCCGGCTTGAAGGGGCGCCAGCCGACATCGACGAACAGGTGGAGATGGCGGCGCGTGGAGGCACCGACATGGCGTTGGCCTTGATGAAGTCTTGGTATCCAAGCGTGCGGATGAGTATGCTGGTGGGTGGCTTCCGCACAGGAACGTCCCTTGCGAGTCTGCGTCCGGAGATCCAGATGGCTTCAAGGCGAATTGCCGAGGCGGTGGATTTGACGAAGTTGGTGCCTGCCGAGCCGTCCACGACGGCACGGCCGACTGAAGACACTAGAGCCGGCAGTGCTGCCGCCGCCACCGATGCTGCTGCTCCTTGATTCGCTTGCTCCCCTGGAATGCCGGGCGTACTTGTAGAACTTGTTGTTTTGAATTGACGACTAGTTTGATCTGCTGCTTGTTGTAATATGGATCTGTTTCTCTGCTATTAATTACTGCCTTCGTGCTAAGATTTGTATCCATCTTGGTGATGAAGATCACCATGTCTAGCCCCCGAATTTTGGGCCGGCTTGAGCATCGGGCCAGGTTGAAATTTTATGCCTCTTATTCATCTCGTACTTTTTCCATCGTCTTGACGACGTGCAGCCCCCGAGTCTCTGACTTGGGGTGTAGTAGTTGATCGTCCGGGTGTGCGAGGCCGGCTTGGCGGCTGCGCAGCCCCCGGGTATTTTTCTGCCGGCTGACGGCGTGGCAGCCCCCGAGTTCGTGACTCGGGGTGTTGTAGATTTGCGTCCGGGTGTGTGGAGCCGGCTGCGCAGCCCCTGGGTATTTTTCCGCCGGCTGACGGCATGGCAGCCCCCGAGTTCGTGACTCGGGGTGTTGTAGATTTGCGTCCGGGTCTGCGGAGCCGGCTTGCCGACTGCGCAGCCCCCGGGTATTTTTCTGCCGGCTGACGGCGTGGCAGCCCCCGAGTTCGTGACTCGGGGTGTTGTAGATTTGCGTCCGGGTCTGCGGAGCCGGCTTGCCGGCTGCGCAGCCCCCGGGTATTTTTCTGCCGGCTGACGGCGTGGCAGCCCCCGAGTCCGTGACTCGGGGTGTTGTAGATGTACGTCCGGGTCTGCGGAGCCGGCTTGCCGGCCGCGCAGCCCCCGGGAATTTTTCTGCCGGCTGACGGCGTGGCAGCAACCGAGTCCGTGACTCGGGGTGTTGTAGTTGTACGTCCGGGCCTGCAGAGCCAGCTTGCCGGCTGACGGCGTGGCAGCCCCCGAGTCCGTGACTCGGGGTGTTGTAGTTGTACGTCCGGGCCTGCGGAGCCGGCTTGCCGGCTGCGCAGCCCCCGGGTATTTTTCTGCCGGCTGACGGCGTGGCAGCCCCCGAGTCCGTGACTCGGGGTGTTGTAGTTGTACGTCCGGGCATGCGGAGCCGGCTTGCCGGCTGCGCAGCCCCCGGGTATTTTTCATTCGGCTGACGGCGTGGCAGCCCCCGAGACCGTGACTCGGGGTGTTGTAGATGTACGTTCGGGTCTGCGGAGCCGGCTTGCCGGCCGCGCAGCCCCCGGGAATTTTTCTTTTGCCGCCTTGATCCTGCGCTGTGCTTTTTGCCTCCTCGGCTTCGCCGTCTTTTGTGTCAGTGGCCACGTGTCGCCCAGAGGCGGGGCATTGACGGTTGCGCTACCCTCGGGTCCCCTTATAAATAGCGGTGCGGGTGCGTTTTCCTTGCTTCATCTTCTCTTTTACTTCGCTCCTCCTCTTCATCCAAGCATGGCGCCGAAGAAGGAGATCGGGGTGGATTCCCCCGCGGAGGCCAAGCGTGGTCGGGGTCGTCCGCCGAAGAGGGACGCCGGAGAGTCCTCCGCCGCGGCAGCCAAGCGTGGCAGGGGCCGGCCGCCCAAGCTCGGACGCGGCGGTGGTGGAGATGTCACCATTGTGGTGGCTGGAGGCAAACGGAGCCCCTCTCCCGCCCGCTCGGAGTCACCTGTAGGTGTCTATTGGGACGAGTTCCCCGTTCCGGAGTTCCTCCTGACGCTGTACGAGCCTATCCAGCGCATCCAGTGGCTCCCTTGGGCCGTCACCGATGCGATGGAGGGGGAAGGCCCCTTCACATTTCTTCTTCATCGGGTTGGAGCTCATCAGGTGATACGGATTGTTTGGCCCGATCTTTCACCGCAAGAACCACCGGATAACTATCCTTCCAATCACGTGTGTGATACACGTAACCTGAAGAACTTGGATAGATCTTGAACTCCCTTGACAGATTCAAGGACACCCAAGCACACATGATTACTCTTGACAATTCAAGAACTCTCACGTCTTTATTGATAGATAACTAGACGAACGTCCGAGACGCCGTCATGGGGGCCAACCCCGTAGGGCTGGTGGTGAGCTTTAGGATTACAAGATTTAATTCAACCAAAGCTAAGAAACCCTAATGCGCTCAGCCCCTTATATGGATGAGGTGGGGTGTACTGTAGCGCGGTACTGTAGCTACAGTACCGACCTAGTTGGACTTGGACTCAATACAAAACCGACCTGTTATAGGTTCGGCCCAAACACAAGTGGCACGCATGCCTAATTAACACAACCTTAGACATTACATGCGTTATAAAAGCCTGTCCTAGAGTGTCAACCGACCAACACGATGCCGACGATGCCCTCATCATCCTCCCCTCCTTGGAAAGGCGTTGTCCTCAACGCCGGAAGGTCTTCTCCAGCGCTTGTGGCGTCAAATCTGCAACATCGCCACGCTTCTTCTCCATCCTCAAGTCTTCGCCGGCCTGCCACACCACATCCTCCCTCTTGGCTAGCTAGACTTGTTCTTGGCGCCCTCCATGTTTGGCACCACCAACCTGATTGTGACACATAATTTCTCGAGTTTGCAACGAGTAAACGCACCATGCAAATCACCCGAAACGCAGCAGGACAACTCCTGTACACCACGGATCTAAATAAGCTGAATACGTCGCTGATGCAACTTCCAAACCTGTGTCTCTCTTTCCCCTGAGCAGTTTGATAGGTGGTTCGTCGAAAACGGAGTTCGTATGCAAAAGTTACGCCCGTTTTGCTAAAACTGTCAAAACCCTGTCTGAAACCGTGTCGCGGCAGGAAAAACTGGCCGAATTCATGTCGCGGCAGGAAAATTGGCCGAATCCGTGTCGCAGCAGGACTCCTAGTGCAAATTGGACTCGCGGCAGAGTTTTTGGCAGAAATTGCTGTCGTGGCAGAACTCGCGGCAGCGAATTCGACTTCAACTCCAACTCGACCAACGCCACGATCTTGCTGCCTCAATGCGCCGAGATGCCAATCTGGCCAACTCGTCGCCCTTCCACCTCAATGCGCCGAGATGCAATCTTGCCAACTCGTCGCCCTTCCTTCAAACAACTCAATAAAAAACAAATCTGCCAATCTTTGCTGACCTGCAGATCGATCTTCAACTGGACAAATCTCGCGGTGATCAACCTAGCGCTCTGATACCAAGATGATACGGATTGTTTGGCCCGATCTTTCACCGCAAGAACCACCGGATAACTATCCTTCCAATCACGTGTGTGATACACGTAACCTGAAGAACTTGGATAGATCTTGAACTCCCTTGACAGATTCAAGGACACCCAAGCACACATGATTACTCTTGACAATTCAAGAACTCTCACGTCTTTATTGATAGATAACTAGACAAACGTCCGAGAGGCCGTCATGGGGGCCAACCCCGTAGGGCTGGTGGTGAGCTTCAGGATTACAAGATTTAATTCAACCAAAGCTAAGAAACCCTAATGCGCCCAGCCCCTTATATGGATGAGGTGGGGCGTACTGTAGCGCGGTACTGTAGCTACAGTACCGACCTAGTTGGACTTGGACTCAATACAAAACCGACCTGTTATAGGTTCGGCCCAAACACAAGTGGCACGCAGGCCTAATTAACACAACCTTAGACATTACATGCGTTATAAAAGCCTGTCCTAGAGTGTCAACCGACCAACACGATGCCGACGATGCCCTCATCATCAGGGGCCTTGGGAGGTACATGCTCGTGTCGTCGTCAGCCAAGAAGGTGGGAAGGTTTGCCGGCGGGCTGAGTTCTTCTCCGGCTGGAAATCTTTCGCTAAGTTCTTCCGCCTGGAGCCTCCCTTCATCCTTCACTTCCAACTAAAGCGCTAGACTGGGGTCCTCTACGTCAAGGTCTTCGACGGCTCCCTGTGCCTCAAGGAGTGGGAGGAGAGCGATGACGATATGACTCCGCCTCCCGCTTAGCTTTAGGTTATTTTGAAGCCGGCTTGGCCTGTAGGCGAGGTTGTCCGCCTATGGACTTCCTCCTTTTGCTTATGTAATCTGCTCCCGGCTGTGAGCCTTTATTTATGATATTGAATGGCACCTGCTTTTGTTCACGCCTTTGTGTGCTTTTTACCGGCTTGGCCTTTTACATATCGTCCGGGTTGAGGTCTCCAGAGCCGGGAGGCGGCATTTTTGTGCGGGAAACGAAATGACGAAGTGGTTAGCTTGCTCTTTCGATTATGGAGAATATTTTTATTTTGCTTAGCTCACTTTTGCACTCGCCTGTAGCTTTTCCCGCCGCCATTCGTGTGCACTTCACCGTCCAGCGTGATCATGCACACTACTATAACGTTAGGATCTGGTTTGTTGGGCCAGAGTTTTCTCAGCCGACAACGATTTATGTTTCTTACGTCTTTCGCATACAGTCAGCCTCCAGCTTATTCTCTTGCCGGCCTTAACCGGATCCGAAGAGTTAGCCGTTTAGCATTGTGTAGTTAATCGTCTGTAATAGGAGAAGTAGTTGCCGACTGCCGGCTTGGCCAAGTTTATAGAACAGCATTTTTTCAGCCGGCAGTACTTTCCTTTATGCGTTTTTCACGTTGTTGGCCCCCTCCAGCTTGTTCTCTTGCCGGCCTTAACCGGATTCGAAGAGTTAGCCGTTTAGGGGTTAGTCATGCTACCCGGCCGCTAAAGGCAAGTTTGCCGGCTGCCGGAGCAACCGGAAAGGAAATGCAGAAAAGAATTGCGAAAAAATTGCTCATGTGCTCGTCATTCTCATTTCTTTATTGATAGCATGGGTGATACATACGGTTCAAGTGTAGAATCGACGCAAGAGTGACGCGTTCCACGGCCTTTCCGTTTCATCGCCTTCCTTGTCCATCGTGTCCTTCTTGTGCTCGCGGGCATCGATCAAGTAGTAGGCATCGTTGATGAGCGCTTTGCTTATGATGAATGGTCCCTCCTAGGGTGATGAAAGCTTGTGCATGTTCTTTGTGTATTGGATTAGTCGTAGCACGAGGTCGCCTTCGCGGAAGCGGACAGGCCTGACCTGCCGGCTGTGGTAGTTGCGTAGTTGCTGCTGGTACATTGCCGACCTTGACTCGGCAAGCTGGCGTGCTTCCTCGAGCAGGTCCATCCCATCTTCATTGGCTTGTTTAGCTTGTGCTTCCGTGAACAAAACAATTCAAGGCGCGTCATGCGCGATGTCAGTTGGCATGACGGCTTCAACTCCATGGACGAGGAAGAAGAGGGTGAAGCCGGTTGAGCGATTTGGGGTTGTCCTTAGGCTCCAGAGGACGGAAGGTAGTTCTTCTTCCCACGCGCCGGCTGCCCACTCGAGTGGTTCGAGCAACCGAGGCTTGATGCCGGATAGGATGAGGCCGTTTGCCCGTTTAACCTGCCCATTTGACTGCGGGTGCATGACGGAGGCCACGTCGAGCCGGATGCCGGTCCTGCCGCAAAACTTGGCGAATTCTCCCTTGACGAAGTTCGACCCATTGTCCGTGATGATGCTGTTGGGGTAGCTAAAGCGGTAGATGATGCTCTTGAAGAACTTGACGGTTGTTGGTCCATCCATCTTCTTGATCGGCTTGGCTTCAATCCATTTCGTGAACTTGTCGACGGCTACCAGCAGGTGTGGCATGCCTCCACTGGATCTCCTCAGCGGGCCAACCATGTCTAGTCCCCAGACGGCAAACGGCCAGGTGATAGGAATCGTCTTGAGCGCTGAAGCCGGTGTGTGCTTCTGCGTTGCGAATCGTTGACAGCCATTGCAGAGCCGGACCAGCTGGTTTACGTCCGCCAGCGCAGTCGGCCAATAGAAACCGTGCCTGAACGCCTTGGCCACAATTGCTCTTGATGACGCGTGGTGGCCGCATTCGCCTTGATGAATTTCCTTGAGGATCTTGATTCCTTCTTCTTGGCTCACACGGCACTGGAATATTCCAGAGACGCTGCGCTTGTACAACTCGTTGTTGATGATGGTGTAAGCACCTGCTCGTCGTTTGATTTGCATGGCGATGAGCTCATCCGCTAGGAGTTCGTCATTGGCGAGGTAGGCGAGGAAGGGTTGGGTCCATGGCGGAGCCTCTTCGATGAAGAGGACCTCGACGGCTTCCGGCTTGCCTGGAGCCGGCCCGTCCGACTCCGCGCCCGGCGACATCCGGATGGAATCGGAGCCGGGACACGGCGTGATGGATGGCCTGTACAGCTTCTCGATGGCGACGCCGGGTGGGATTTCCTCGCGAAGAGAGCCGATGTTCCCCAAGGTGTCAGCTGCTTCGTTGTTGGAGCGGTGGATGTGGTGGAATTCACATCCGTCGAAGCATCCCGCGAGTTGCTGGACGAAGAAGCGGTAGGTGGCCATGTTGGGGTCCTTGGCGTCCCAATGACCGGTGGTTTGCTGGACCATCAAGTCGGAGTCGCTGTAGCAGAGGATCCGCTTGATGTTCATAGCCTTGGCGAGCTTGAGGCCGTGCGCGAGAGCTTCGTATTCGGCTACGTTGTTGGACGCCGTGAAGTGGATTTGTAGCACGTATTTGAGCCGGCCCCCTTTGGGTGAGGTGATAACGACTCCGGCGCCGAGTCCCCAGTATCTTTTGTAACCATCGAAGTACATGAGCCAATGCTCGCCGGAGTCGGGTGGTGGCGGTACGTGGTCCGTCTCCGTCCAGTCGGCTAGGAAGTCAGCTAGCTCCTGTGACTTGATCGCCGTTCTCTTGTCATATTCGACTCCGTGCGCCGTCAAGTTGATCGCCCATTTCGCCACTCTGCCGGTTGCGTCCTTGTTGCCTATGATCTCGGCAAGCGGAGCATCACTTATCACCTTGATCGGATGCTCCTAGAAGTAGTGCTTCAGCTTCTTCGTTGCCATGTGCACACCGTATACGAGCTTCTGGTAGTGCGGGTAGTTTTTCTTCGACTGCGAGAGCACTTCGCTGAGGTAGTAAACTGGCCGCTGAACCGGCCGCTGCTTGCCGGCTTCCTCTCGTTCCACCACCAGGACGACGATGATGACTCGGTTGGAGGCGGCGATGTACATGAGCATGGGCTCCTTCGGAGCCGGAGGTGCTAAGACCGGGGTGGTGGCCATCGCGCGCTTGAGCTCTCTGTAAGCAGCGTCGGCCGCGTCGCTCCAGATGAACTTGTCCGTCTTCTTCAGCAAGTGGTAGAGCGGGAGAGCCTTTTCACCGAGCCGGCTGATGAAACGGCTGAGGGACGCCAGGCAGCCGGTGAACTTTTGGATGTCCTTGACGCTTCTTGGCTGTCGCATGTTGTCGATGGCGGCGATTTTCTCCGGGTTGGCCTCGATTCCTTGTGCTGACACAAGGTAGCCGAGTAACTATCCGGTTGGAACGCCGAACACGCATTTCTCCGGGTTGAGCTTCATCTGGAAGCGGCGCAGGTTGTCAAAGGTTTCCTTGAGGTCGGCGAGCAGAGTGTGCTTCTCCTTGGTCTTGATGACGACGTCGTCGATGTAAGCGTGCGCGTTACGACCGATTTGGTCATGCAAGCATTTATGCATGCAACGCTGGTATGTTTCCCCTGCATTCTTCAAGCCGAACGGCATGGTGGTGTAGCAGTATGGGCCGTAGGGGGTGATGAAGGCGGTCTTGAGCTGGTCATCCGGATTCAGCGGAATTTGGTGGTAGCCGGAGTAGGCGTCGAGGAGGGAGAGGAGGTCGCAGCCGTCCGTGGAGTCGATCACCTGGTCGATGTGCGGCAATGCGAAGGGTCTTTGGGGCAGGCCTTGTTGAGGTGAGTGTAATCAATACACATCCGCCACCGCTTGTTCTTCTTTTCCACCATCACTGGATTGGCTAGCCATTCTGTGTGTTGCACTTCCTTGATGAATCCGGCCGCGAGCAGTCGGGCTATCTCTTCTCCTATTAATTGTCTTCTTCCTTCCGCGAAGTGACGTAGAGACTGTTTTACCGGCTTGGCATCTGGCCGGACATGTAGAGAGTGCTCGGCGAGTTCCCTCGGTACACCAGGCATGTCCTTGGGGGACCACGCGAAGATGTCCCGGTTCTCACGGAGGAACCCGACGAGCGCGCTTTCCTATTTGGGGTCCAGGCTCGCCCCCACGGCGACGAACTTGGACTTGTCACTGTCGTCGAAGTAGATCTTCTTAGTATCTCGCGCCGCCTGAAAGCTCGACTCGCCAGCCGGCTTGGCCGACTCCGGAATCTCCAGCTTCTCTTCGCTGGCCTTGCGCTTGAATTGTCGCATTTCCTCGTTGCAGACCATGGTCTCGGCCATCTTCGTGCTGTCGGTGGCGCAGACGATGGAGCGCTTGTAGTCTCCGAAGACGGTGATGATTCCGCATGGGCCTGGCAGCTTCATCTTGAGGTAGGCGTAGTGAGGTACGGCCATGAACTTGGCGAGCGCCGGCCGCCCAAGTATGGCGTGGTAGGCGCTGGAGTGGTCGACCACCTCGAAGGAGATGGTCTCGCGGCGGTGGTTGCTCTTGGTGCCGAATAGGACATCAAGCCGGATGAGACCCATGGATGAGCCGGCTCGCCCTGGCACAATGCCGTGGAAGACCGTCCGGCTCGGCGTCAAGCTGGACTCGGAGACGCCCAGCTTCTCCAGCGTGTCGCGGTAGAGGATGTTGATGCTGCTGCCTCCGTCGATGAGGACGCGCGAAAAGGTGCAGGCGCTCTTGGGGGAGATGATCATGGGCTCCAGGACTAGAGCATAGCCGCCTGGATTGGGCATCAGCTCCGGGTGGTCGCTGCGATCCCACGTGATTGGCTCTTGCGACCAGTTGAGGTATTGGGGGACAGGTGGAACCACAACATTCACCTCCTTGAACCGCTCGCGCCGGCTTCGCTTGTCGTCGCGCTCGCTGACGAACACGATGTAGGCGGCATCCGGATTTTGGTATCCGTCTGGACCCCTTGGTGGCGGAGATGGAAGGTGTTCCCTCCTTTGCTCTTCACGTTGGCGATCATCGCGATTCCTCTCTTCGCGCCGCCTATCGTCGCGTCTTCGATCATCCCGTCTGGCTTCATCCGGAGGCGGAGGCGGATTTCGCCGTTCGTACGGTGGCGGCCTTGGGCGGCCAAGGTTGCATTGCCTGACGGTGTGGTTCGCTGGCCGGTCGCCGTGGTTCCGGCACGGCTGATCGAGCAAAAACTCGTAGCTGTTCCTTGCCCTTGTCCGACGCATGTCGCTGCTCGTCCTCATGCGGCGATTGTCGAAGCCTCCTGCCGGCCTTCCCTCGGTGGTGGCGACGACCTTGGACTCGACGCGGTCGTCCGTGGACTTGCGCTTGCCGGATGCGTCGGAGTCGCGACGGGTTGATCTTCCTCCCTCCTGGGTCTCTGTCCGGCTGCGGCGTGCAGCCGGCTCCGCCGTGATGATTCTTCCGGCTTCGTCGAGTCGGATCGGGTTGGTCATGCCCGCGTCGGCGGTGGCGTACTCGTCGGCGATTGCCATGAGCTCCGCCATGGTCTTCGGACTTTTCCTCAGGAGCCGGTGGACTTTTCCTCAAGAGCCGGCCATCATCTACTTTCTGGCCGGCTGGAGCTCGTTGCCATGATTCTGCACAGCAGATGCCCGACAGGAAGTACTGTTCACCAGGAGCGGTTATGCGGGACTGGCCCACCAGTACAGAGCTGTCGGTTGGTACGTCCGGCTTCAGCCCAGCTGGCCGTCTGCGTCCGGGTAGACGCAGGCGGCTTGATTCAGCCGGCGCGTTCCAGTCGGCGTCGTGCAGCCGGCACTGTTCAGCCGGCCCGTGGAGTTTGAAGGAGTGATCCTCTCTGGGGTATCCGGGGTTCATCTCCCCGACAACCCCTGTCTAGGCTAGATTCGACAATACCACGACACCATGCAAGGAATGTCGTGGTCCATGTCAAGTCGGAGTAGCCGGTGTCGAGGAGCCGCGGGCGCAAGGCGCCATGTAGTCATGGACCAAGACACGCATCGGTGTTGCTGGGATCGGGCATGCGTAGGGGCGAAGAGAGGTTGCGGCGTGGCTCAGTGAGTCACAGCGGCGCGTCTGAAGAAGCGGCGTGACTTGGTGAGCTGTATCGGCGCGATGATGGTAAGTTGGTTGATGTTGACGAGGCGCCACACCAGGCTTGCCAGACCCGGGGATACATCGTAGACGAATGCACACGTCGGTGTTGCCAGCACCGGGCATGCGGAGACGGGGAACCAGTACGAGCTGTACGCGCCATGTCGGAGGGGCCAGCAGAGGAGGACTCGATGACGGTTGCGGCGCCAATTAGCATGGGGTAGAAGGTGTTGATGTCGCTCGCGGTTGTCGGAGTAGATGAAGTGGTTGGGGAAGATGACGGTGACGCTGGCGAGTAGCTGGTGCTGGACAAAGACGAAGAGGCGGTCGGCGAGGTGCTCGGTGAAAACAGAGGCAACCCATGGTGGGAACGGGCCACATCGGTCACCGGTAGGAGCGCGGAGAGGGTGCTCGAAGTAGGCGAAGAAGAACCCGACAATATGACGAAGACCATGCGCGGACGGTACCGTTTCCGCGCCGAAGGGGCGGCACGGCGGGTACCACGGGAGCGTCAACGCGCAGGGACGGTAGAGTGGACCGCGTGCCGCGGCGCTACGGCCCGAAGGGGTGACGCAGCGGCAGCGCGCGTGTCGGAGGCGACGGCGGGGAAGACCTCGGGGAGGCGGCATGGACCACGTGCCGCGGCGCTACGGCCCGAAGGGGCGATGCAGCGGCGGCACGCGTGTCGGGCAGCCGCGTGGACGGCCTCGGGGCAGCGGTGTGGACCGCGTGCCGTGGTGGACTACTCACACATCACTCCGGAGGCAGGCATGGTGGTGTAGATGCCTCTGGTGACGATCTCCCCCTCCGATAGGGTGCCGGGAAGAGCTTCTGATGCCTCCCGAATTAGAGTTGGCGATGGCGGCGGCCTTGGATGTGTTCTGGAAATATGGTCGACGCTCCTCGGTTTTTTAGGTCAAGGGTGAAGAGGCGACGCGAGTCGGTGGACGAGGCGGTCAAGTGGGGCCCAGGCGCGGCCAAGGGTCTGCCGTGCCCAGGTGGCGGCTGGGGGCTGTGGGGCCCCACTGCAGGCCTTCTTCTGGCTCCGTCTTTGTTTCGTCGTATAAATAATTCCTGTAAAATATGAGCTGATTCCGAGAAACTTCCCTGAACAACTGTTCTGAAACAAAAAGACAGCAGAAAATAGGAACTGGCACTGGGCATATTTTCAATAGATTGGTTCCATAAATTATGCCAAAATGATGTAAAACATTATAAAAAGCATATGGCAATGATAAATAAACAAGCATGGAACATAAAAAATTATAGATACGTCGGAGACGTATCATAATGCCCGATGGGTGCCTGATCGAGTCGGGTTGCCCGTCGGGTTCGGGCATGGGTCTACTCTAAGACCCATGGGGCGGATCATGGGTGCAAGCTTGACGCGATAAGGGGTTCGGGCATGGGTCTGATTGTGGTCGACCCGGCCAAACCCGACCCAACTTTCTTTCTTTTTTTAATCCTTCCAAAACAAGAACACGTGTAGTTTCTCTTTCCTTGCCATGCAATGGCAGAACTCTAGGTCGCTTTGGTGATTGCCACACAAACGAGACGTCACCGGATCGGCCTTGTACGCGTGTGGAAGTAGATAACCATGAGGAAACGATCAACTCGACGGATCAACTCGTGGATAAACGTATAGATCCCTGTCCCGAGACGATTGTAAAGATTGATTGATGAAGGCTCATGGAGCTGGGCCGAGAACGATCAACACGCGCGCGACGGCAATGTTGACGTCAAACCCCTGTGGCCGTGTGAATGAAGAACTTCAGGCGCCTAATTCGTATGACCAATGTAGTGACGAACTCATTTGTTGATGAAGATTGGAGTCGTCGGAACCATGATTCTAGCGTCTAGACTTCTCAAAGACGGCACCAACTATCGTGGGGTTATCATGGCAGTGCCGCTCCATGAGGGATTTGAGTTTTCAGATGAGAGAGACATGGCGCTGGTAGTTCTGTCGGCTGATAAGAGGGGGGCGAGTTACCCAGGTTCAGATCCTCGGAGGGTAACACCCTACTCTTACTTGTCTGATTTGGTATTTATGGTGGTGTTACAGGGTTGTCGCGAGGGCTGATTTGGTATTGTTGGTCAGGTTAAGGCCACCGTTTGAACCAATTGGAATCAGTCGCGAGGCAATCGAACTGAGTCTGGGGAAGTGGAGGAACTGCAGCACCTGTTCACCATGGTCGCCTAGCCGGATCAGATCGACGGAATCGGCCAGTGGCAAGGAGGGCCACGCTTCCGACGTCAGGGAATTCGGTGGCGCAGGTGAGGATTGGGGATGGGTTGGGGGATCTACGAGGCCTACACGGCGGGGAGAACAACGGCCCCCGGTGCAGGGACTCCGAGGCAGGCCGGAGGCCATCGCCGGTGGGGAAGCCGATGACCCCCGGTGCCATGGCGAGGCTATAGGCCACCAGCAGCGATGCACTCCGCATCTTTGCCCCCTCGCTCTCCTCATGGTTCTGTTGCCGAATCGAAGTCGCCCAGTCATCTTCGATGACAAATATGAGAAACGAGAGAGAGTGGGACCTCGCGTCGGTAGGGATGAGCAGGGGCGACACCGATGGCCTCTCGCCGGTTGGGGAGGAGCAGGGTCGGGGGAGGGAGAACATGTGCGGCGGCGGCCATGGGTACCCGATCAATCGAGCGGGGACGATAGAGGCAGCGGCGATCAATCAAACGGCCATCGAGCGAGCGATCGTCTGCCGATCGATCGAGCGGCCATAGAGAGAGATCATCTGCCACAAACGTACCAACTCCAATCTAATAGTGTAGATATCTCCTAGAGATGCTCTTAGTTACCAATAATCAGTACATGCAAGCCATCGGACGGCTGAGGCAATAGAAATCTGACGTTGCGGAAAGAGTCCGATGAGAAACTAGCTGCCGGCATCCGACCCCTAGTGGTGCCCAAATACTTTGTTGCAAACATTTCTAGATAAAAGGCGAAAAACGCCCGGCTTTAAATTAATAAAGCCCCATGCGGCCCAGAGTTACAAGATGCTGAAATAACAGCTTACAAGACATCGAAAAGAAACAAGCAAACAAAATAAAAAAAGCTAGTCACGCAGCTTGCTGTCTAGATCGTCATCCAGTAGAGAAGAAAACACCAGGGAGGTTGGCAAGTGTCGCAGGAGTAGCTAGCCGTCGAGGACAATCAACACCATCGTCGGCTCCAAATTGGTTGCACTGTGCATGAAATCTCCGTCTCTGCCGCCGAAGAGGACCCCTTTCCTCTCACCTTGGCTCGAAGGGCGCCGCACCGTCGATTGGCAGAGTCGCTCACCCTAAACTTAGATGGAGAAAACATCAGAACAACCACGAAACAACATGATGACTGATCACCTTACCAAGCGCAGCTCACCAGACACGGCCCCGCCGTCCAAGGCATAGCCATAAGAACATGTAAGCGCTAGGAGCGGCGCCGAAGAAGAGAAGCGATGGCACAAACGAAGCACCGCCGTCGCCAGCAAAACACCACACACAGTCAACTCGCTCGAGTAGGCTGAGCTTCCAAGATGGCGCCTCCAAGAAGGGGACAACGCCAACGCGCTGTCGCCGCCCAATCCGATACGGAGTTAGGGTTTTCACCCGGAAGCTCGGAAGAGGGGATATGGGAACCTCAACTACGCCTCCATGAAGGTAAATGATGTCCTCGGGCACCATCGCCGCCGTGGCCGACAAGCAGCCAAGGATTTCTCCCAGAGTCCCATCCCCTGTGCACACACCCATCCAACCCTGATCCTGAAGCCATAGGAACGACAGATCCAGAGAGGGAGGTGAGGACAGACAGTAAGGTGAAAGCTGCCTTCAGATCTGACGCGAGGGAACTGCGGCTCGCTCCCTGCCACCTCCTTGTCACCCACGCGACCAAGAAGGCGGATCAGCAACTCCACGGACGTCACACGCCGCGGAGTTGACGCCGCCCACCATGCCCGAGATCGCCGCCTAGGCATCCAGACTCCCCCGAGTCGACCAACAGAACGGACACCAGCAAAGATCCAACACAAGAGAGCCGACTGCCGCACCACTCAGGCCACCCTTCGCACCATGAAGAAAAGTACACGGCTTGGCCACCAGATCCCCAGATCTGGCCGGCCAAACCAGTGCAAAGCAAGATCTGACCCCAAGGAGGCAATAGGGGTGGAGAGAAGAGGAATCGGAGGCCACACCAAGGCCTCAACCCTCCTGCAACCTCTCCCAGCCCAGCTCCGAAGCAGACATGGTCACCCTGACCAGATCCACCGTGGTCAGACCTGCAGCTTGAGGCCCTTGGCGCAGGCTCCACCGGAAGCCAACAGGGGGTCGAGGGAGACGCCGCTTGCCATAGCCGACTCCACCTAGCGCCGCTGGAAGCCGAAGACGGGCGCGCTCCCAGCCGAGACGAGAGCACACGGAGGCTGCCTCGCCGCCGCCGTCCTCGAGGGACACGCAGGCTTGCCCGCCGACCGTCTCCGGCGGCGGCGAGGGGGGGATGAGGGGGAGGGAGGCGGGGTGGCTACGGTTTGGGAGCCGCCCGGGTCGCCCCAGAGAGGAGCGACCGGAGCGGAGACGATCTGTTGCAAACATTTGAGTAAGGCTTTATATTGCATATATAAATAATACTAGACGGATTAGCGCGCTTCACCGCGCCGGCTGCATGTCGTTCGTGCATGCCGTGGCTAATGTGATGTCGGCGTTTTCTTTTGGTCATAATGCTGTCAGCAGTTTGATTTGATGGCTAATTGGTTGTCAGGTTGAAATATGTGATTTGTGTGTTTTTGTGAAAGCGTGATGCAAGAGATGTCGCTGCAAGTCATAACATGTTTAGCTTTTTTTAGCGCAATACATTTAGTTTTTCTAATGCCACCCAGAAATTATATTGAGAACAACTCTGTAAACTGTACATCTTTGGATAACATATCTATACAAAAGCATGGTTGTATGGTTTTTTAACTGAAATAGAAAAAAGACACTAATATACGTTTGAAGATGATCCTTTCAATTCTCAAAACATCTTTATCCACTTTTCTACTATTAGTCTATGAGATTCCCCGGAAAAGAAAATGCTCCTCATTTTGCTGTGTGATTAAAAAAAATACACAATACTGGAAGCTAAAATGACCTTGTTGCTGTTGATTGCATAAAACAATGTTAGCAAGCGTAGTATCGATGAACTGATGGACAGAGAGTTTAGCTTCACACTGAAAAACAGATCTTCGGGACAACTGTCAAATTTGGATTCAGCACAGCTAAACCGCCCGGAGGGAGTCAAGGTGAGCACGTTATGAATTGCAAGAAAGCTCTGCGTGCATGGCATCCAAACTCTTGTATGATCTCTAGCAGTTACAGTGTATTCAGATATCTTGTTACGGTACTGAGAGAATGGTTTTTCTTCAAGAATCGAACCTCAAAATGCATGCAGTAAAAGACCTACATTAAGGACTGCAGGGCTGCTGAAGGTGTAGCCATGATCAAATTTTATGTGATCAACAAGTTTCACAAACTGTTCAAGAGCAAGGCATCAATAAGGAAATAGTCTAGTAATAAAAAAATCAACAAAACCCAACAGAAGGCAGGCACATATATCCAAGTTATCTTGTTCTCTGCAGAGTAATCTCTCCAGCTCATCCTCTGAGAATACCTGAAGTGTACTCAGTGGAAATACCTGCAATACCCACTGTTAGTGTGCCACAACAAAATGAATTTATCAAATGAACAAACACATAGATACCAGAGAGTGAAAAATATAAAATGAGAAGTTGAATCTCGAGTTCATGTCATCCTATAGGCCTCGGGTAAGGTTCACGACATACAAATCGAAGCACAAAGCACAGAAAGCACACTAACACCTACATACATCTGAACCGACAAATGAGAAAACTCTATACAATAAAAGGACGAAAGGGTGAGACAATCGCCAAAGAATAATAATTACTTTCAGAAGCAATTTGAAGTTTATAAATATCAGATTAAGATAGCTTAAGAACAGGGTTAAAAAAATAAGGGTTTTGTGTTGCCTCATTTAAGCTTTGCTGCCAATTTCTCCAAAGACAAGGTGCAGTAGCAAACAAAAAAATAATACATTTTGTCAAAGAAGAACTCATATAAACTAAGAAATGTAGAGCCGTGATAGCATCTAGGTAAGTAGCAATGCATCCTACCTACTCTGCACATTTTGAGAACTGGGGCCAAATAACCCAGTCATCATGTAGGTGAAAAGTTGTCATTCATTACACAAGTTTAGTATAAACAGATGAGAGCAGCACCATGACACAACATACCTAGATCCCGACTTAAAAGACACCAGTTGTCCCACGTAAAACAAATCGAAAACAAAGCCAAAATTGTTAATGAGCAAGATGTCTGTCAATGATCAGTTTAAACTGACACTATACATAACCTAGCTATTAATTTGGCAGCTATCCGGAGAGCCCCACAAAACCACTTCACTGCACACTACATTCCTATGATCTACAAATGCCCCCAAAATATACTCCCAGCATGTACTGCACCTTCAAAAATGGCAACAAATCAGGTAACAAAGAAGAGGCCGCTCCATGTACAAATCAGATCTCCTGCTACACTACTTAACTGACATATATGTCTTCATATGATACGCACTGCAAGCATGGGTGTCCTTTTGCTCGGTGAGCCTTCTCACGAAATGCAGCATATCGATTTTGGCTGAGTAACCAAAATAATCTATATAGTTGTACCATCCATCTACATAAGAAAGCACCAACCCAAAGCACCAGAATCAACATAGATAGCTCTGCTACCTGACGTACCAATTACAGTTAATTATTCTGAAAAAAACATAACACAACCACAGCTCTGCTACCTCACGTACCAAGAACACGACTGAAATTATCTCCTTACCGTCCCCCGCGTTGCCTCCCCGAGTGAGGCGACCGGGGGCTCCCACCGTGTCCCTCTCCAACCTTTCCTCTCCTCCCCAGCCCCCTCCCGCCGCCGTCGGCAGTCGCCTCTGGGCGTTGCCCTTGAGGTGCCGGCGGCGGCGGGCCTGCTTCTCCTCACGCTTTCGGAGCCCCGACTCGGGCGGGTGTGGCCGGCGGCGGTGCATCTCGGTGTGCAACGGTCCGGCGGCGGCGCGGCAAGCCCCGGGTGGCGTCTGGGCGATGGAGCTACCCTTGGTGGCAGAGCAGGCGGCGGGAGGGTAGCCGGCGGCGCCCGCTCGACCCAGATCTGGGCCCCTTTGGGCCCATCTGGGTTGGAGCGGGCCGGCTGTTCTTCCCTTGGCCGCGGTGCTCCCTGGAGGTCGAGGTGGTGAGCCGGTGATGGCAAGGTGGCGGCGGCGCTGGCAGCCGGCCTGCTGCAGCGTGGCGGCGGGGACTTTGCCGGGCCAGGCGGGCCTGGTGTGTCCATGCGGCCGCGTCCGGTCGGCTACCGTGTCGGCGGTGGAGGTAGTTCCCTCCCGCACGGCTGCGGTGCTGCTGCCCCTTACCTGCTGTGCTCCCATTTTCTGTCCTCTAGGCCTTGTGACAGTGTCCAAAGTGAGACGACGAGGGTGGCGTCAAGACCATGGTGGAGCATGCTGGTGGGCGGCAAGTTGGGCGGAGTGCTACGAATCGTCCGGGTAGTGGATGTATGAGGGTTGGGCGAAATCCATGTCGGCATGTTCGGCTCCGACGCGGTGACGCCTGCGGGTGCCGCCTTTCCTTCCTGAAGGGCGTCGGGTGTACCCCCTCCCTACTACCCATCGCGTACCGAGGGAAACCCTAGGATCAGTCCGGACAGCAGCGTCGTCATCGTCGCACTCCTTCTTGAAGGTGTTGCTAGGAGCGTGGTGGAAATTTCTGGAGGGCACAGCGGTTGCGGGACATCCTCGTTTAGTCGATCTACCGTTGTTAGCATTAGTTTCTCTTTTCTTCTTCTTGTGTTTTTTTCTCTCTTGGGCGTTTTTTGTGCTGTTTGCCCCAGCGGTTGTCTCGTAGTTGTATGGGTGGTTGCTATATTAATATAGCTGGGCGCAAGCCTGTTTCGTGGAAATTATCTCCTTACTCAGACAACCAAGAAGCAAAGCATCCATATAAAAATTTGCCAAACAGTCCTAGATTCAATACGTATGGTCACTGCATTTTTAAAGGTAGGCTTGCATTTTTATTTGTTACAACAGGTAAATCTAAAAATATGCTCTATATATACATAGTTTGGTTTAGCAAGCAAACATGTGCATTAGCTATGAAGTAATGACTCTGAATGAAAGATTCTTTCGATATTACCAGTGGGTCTGTACCAAGCAACAAACGCCGACGTCGGCCTGCTACCATGTAAACATTTATACTCAACTTTAGTGGTAAAAAAAACTTAATAAGGCACACCGGCGTCTCCCAAAAACCAACACAGGCGCATGTACATTTCAGTTGCTACCACTACCAGAAACGTTATCCTACTGGAGCACAACAGAAACAGCGCAATACACATTGTTCATCTGACTCACCTCTCACTGTCTTCCTTGCTCTTCAGAGCCATTACATCAAGCACCGAATACGCAGTTCCAAAGGTTGCAGTCGCACACAAAACATCAAACACACAAAGCGTACGTCTCGTTGCAAGGCAAAAGAATTGCTGTGATTTTCGAAAATTCTGACCTTAAGCTCCTCCAGTTCAGATCCCACCTTGCCCTTGGTGATCTCCTTGTGGAGATGCGCGAAGTCACCTACACGCGCCAAAATATGCCGTAATTCCAGTCAAACCAGGCGAAAGAACCGGCACTGATTAACGGAGAGACGATTCACCGATTCGGGGGCGAGGGAGGAAGACGATGAGAGACCTCGAGTGACTGGATGGGCGGAGCGGCGATGGAGGCCTTGACCTCCCGCGCAGCTCCGTCTCGGCCACCTCCCGCGCGCGCGTCGCGGCCTTGAGCTCTGTCGTGGCCGCAGCAATAATCGGGTGACGGGGTGGCCTGGCGACTCCCCCGAACCGCTGCCTTGCTTGATTCATGGCGCGGACCGCGATACCATGGAACCAGTGCTTCTCGAAGGCCGTCACGGCAAGAGATGTGTAGGCTCACCTACCCTCCCTGCTTTTCCCCTGGCCAGGGGATAGGAGGTGGGCGGCGACCGAAAACCCTAGGGCGTCAACACCCGCTGGTGTAGAGGGTACGTGGTGTAGAGCTCGCAGAGGAGATCGCCCTGAAGGTGTAGGGGCGGTTTCGGAGGTTGTGTAGCAGCGCCGGGCCGAGTTGGGGATGCCCAAGCGGAGCAGCTCCGAGGAATAGCAGCCCAAGGGAGGAGGCCAAGAGGAGAAGGTTCGGTGGGCGGCGGCGGCACAGGTCTCGCACGGAGTTGGAGTAGAAGTTTATTTATTTTATTTGAAGGGGTGAAAGTGCAAAACATCTGGATGACCCACAGGCCAGCGGCACAAAATCGGCACAAGGTCTCAGCGAGTTTGCAACCGGACGGGGCCAGTTACAGCGACGGTAGACAATCAACCCAACTGAAAGTAAACGGAACCACTCATGGCTAGAGACGGTCTGGATGGCTCCTTTCTAAAGATCTAACGGCCACAAATCCACGCGCGGGAGTGGTCATTCACCCGGCTTCAAGCTTTAGTTAATTTCATTCATTCAAAAGAACTAATACTTAAAAGATAATGTGCAACAGGTAGACCATTAGAGAACACCTCGCATATACTTCATCAATGTCCTCTACATTCAAGTTAACCTCTTTACAATATTTGTGGTAGCTCTCAAAGTTGTGGAGTCAAGAAGAAAAATATAACTCACTTCATTTGTGAACTGTAGCATCATCCTATGTTCTAAAGGTTGATTATGGTCACCATGTTGGTCCATTTCATCAAGATTGTCTACTAACCTGCACATGTCGAAAATTAAGTTAAAAGCAAAGAGCAAAAGGGAGTTGAGCTTCTATCCACTATTAAACAATCTACACAACACATCAAGATTGCATGATTGGGTATTTCAAATGTTTTGCCACAAGAAAAAAATCTTGCAAATGAATGTAATATCGGCGACTTGACGGTGCAAGAGGATTTAGGCAGCGGAGCAATTTTGGTAGCGTTATCTGCATTGTCTCATCAACTAATGTGCTAAACCTGTGTTCGTCACGCTCTTGGTTGAAGGTTAGATTTAGGGGGGTTCGACACATCTTGTTATGTGGACCATGAAAATGTTACTATTTGATCTCAAGCTAAAGAATAAGTTGATCCCAAGCTTTTCAGCTATTTAGTATGACACCAACAGATGAAATCTTACTTATTCACTTCCGAGATATTGTATCTTGGGCAACATATGATTGTTCATTTTGGGGGTATGGTACATAGATAACAGATGCAAGAGGAGAAAATAATATCACAAAGAAACAAGTGGTTTGGTTTCCCGGAATTTCTTTTGGACTTCGCTTTCAGGTTATGGGACAATATTATGCTTCTGCTTAGATACCCAGATAAACCAGCAAAATCATTTTCATTTCAAATCTTGACCTATGGTTGATTTAACATATCATAATTTGCCAATATTTATTGCCAGCTATTGATTCAATCAGCTTGTGGACTAATAGATCAAGTAGGAATCTTAATGTTTGTCGTTACTGAAACTCAAAGCTCTGGAAGCACACACAACCTATTAGATTAAAGTTTATCTTTCTATACGAAGTATGGTAAGTGATTGGTAAATACTTTTCTGGTCTAGATACAAATCATTTCGCATAGTTCTCAATACAAGCATGCTACGTGACAGTCATGACTGTTTGATTGTGTTTTATAAATCTGGTAAGATTTCTAGAATTTATCCATTAGTGCTATTGATTATAGATATCAAATGTTGGAGTCATCGAAAATCGGTAAATTCTAGATTCTTGAATGTTTAAAACACAAGTAATTGTCTTTTGTGCTTTGAAAATCAAAGGCTGCTTCTTTTTTGAGAAAAGAAGCCTGTAGTTAATTAGATATACCTTACTTTGTACAATGCAAGTAGTTGATTGTGATCATGTCATATTTGCTGCTAAAGCTTCAGTACAACACTTAACATATTTAAACTTGGCAAGACATATTATAAACGTTCATTTCTTTTAATGTTGGCACCTGACTAATTAACTGAATGGTAATATCACCAATAGTGATTTGTATTGATATTGCATATATTCTTCGGACATTCTGGTTCTGATACTAGTTGGTGAGTTCAGTAACTTTCTAGCCTCAGTTTTTATCTTCTAAAACGTGCAGTTTTCCCAATGTAGTTAGTATCTTTTGCCATTTAGTTGAACAAAGCATGTTTTTTTAATATTTTTTCTCTTACTTTTTTTTTTGCTAAACCCAGTACAACGCAAGCGCTCATATACACGCGCACACACTCACCCCTATGAACGCACGCACGCACACCCTACCCTATGAGCACCTCCGAGAGACCGAGTCGGCGGGTCGAGTCTTGAGATTGACGAAGTCACCACTGGCGCCTCGCTGTCGACGGGAACGTCGCCTCCCACTGAAGAATATTCCGCCTTAAATGAGAAACACCAACGTCAAACCTGGGGTTTGAACTCTGGTGGGCTGGGGGTACAACCACCCTCCTAACCATCTTGCCACAGGCAAGTTCTCATTTTTTTTCTCTTACTAGATGACAACAGTATTGCTCAATCTCTATTTAACATAGAGAGTGCTCTGTTCTTTTGGTATCCGGTCACAACAGTATTGCTTAATCACAAAACAGTAGAAAGAAGATCCTTTTGGTCAATATGTAATTGTCTTGCTAAGCCTAAGATGTTGGAGCAACAATGAAGACGACTTCTAACAAAAACAAATGTAGGTGTAATAATTTCACCTTGTATGGCATTGTTCTCCGGATGAAAATGCAGCAGCTTTCTAGTGTATTTTTCATCTTGAAAGAACATAACTTCCAGTTGTTCTTTGGATCAGAATGCAGCAGCCTTTCCAATGTATTTTCACCTTGAAAGAACATAACTTCTAGTTAGGGAATCAAGAAGCCCTCCTACAATCAGTACACAATTAGGAATTTCCTAACTGGTGCAAACAGATTAGCAAAATACATTTGGTGCATTAACCTAGAAATATATAAACACTGTTTAATTCTAAAAAACTAATCTAACAGTTGAAATATCCTATACAGAGGTGATGGCGGCGAGAGAGACGTGGAGGACATCATACCTGGACAAACCGGTTGCTAGGCCAGACACTCGAGCAGATGCATGCTATTAGCAGTAATAATCAAACGAATTGACCAGCTATAAGATGGTGCAAATTGACCATGTAAATGGCAGACCACGTAACTAACTTGGTTGGTAGGCTCCCTGTACCATCTCTCATGTTGTACACAAATGTATCATACGAAGGGCTGAAGTACGTGCAGTATTTCTTGTCATCAAGGAAGTAGATGAGGTCACCCTGAACCCCGTCATACACATCAGAAGGGAATGCCGGACCTACTGCTGCATGAGTCAACGAATATACACTCCCCGTCTAAGCTGTGGATCTGACTGTACAAGGGCTTGTGCTGAAGTCCAGTGACAATACTTTAACTTTGTGGATTTTGCGCTCATCACAAGGCGCAGTACTCGAGAACCTGATAATCACCAACAGCTTTCCACGCCATTCCACCAGGTTGTAGTCCTGCCCAATAAGCTCCACGCAGGCCAGTGGTTCAGTGATACAATGCTCAACACGAGACACCACGATCCCACGATCATCCTCCTCGGTCTCAAAAGCAAGAAGGCGCAGTATGGACGTTGAGAACATGTACCTTAAGAGCATATAAAGATCCCCTGGTAGAATGCAAGATCATTAGGCCCATCGAAGCAATCACCTGTGCAACTGCAAACACACCATGATCTCATCCCATGTCTCCAGAGGGCAAGCTTGGTTCCATCTATGCGGGATGTAGCAGCCATAATGCAGTTGGATCCTGAGTCAGGTGAAGCAGATAGGACCACGTTGCGGAATGGCATTTACTACGCCTGAGGACAGATGAGGCAGTCGAGCACACCAGAGTCATTGATGACGGGGAGAGTCCTTCTTGTGTAACCAGAATAATTAAAGAAATTGAAAGCAGGCAGACGCGGTAGATGGACCGTGTCACGGGAGAAGGCATTCAGCAAGAAGCACTCGCCATCGACTTCTATGCAATACTTGCTTGGCTGCACGAATAGAAGAGTAAGATTGATGATGATAACATAAGCAAAGAATAAATTAACAGAATGAAACGAAAATTTATCATCCAAGGCTTCCTTTCAGATATTTCAAAACGATGGATAGCTGCATATACAACAATATAAGTGCCACTATTACCCAAATGCACCCTGAGGTTTATATCACCAGAAAGTAAAAGTAAAAGGATGAGCTTGTACCAACCTTCTTGTCCTCTTTCCTGTCCCCTTTTTCATCACCACACCAGTGAGGCCCCGTCAGTGAAATTTTGTGGCTGCCCTCACCATATCGCACTGCATCTTCTCATCAGCCCTGCAAGATAGCCTAAAACAGCTCAAGAAAGCCGAATGTCGCCGACCCCATATGCAAACCAGCGACATAAACAGGAGAGGAGAGGAGAGGACTGAGTGAAAAGAGGAGAAACAGGAAGAAGCTCACCTGTATAAGGGGCAGAGGAGCAGGAGGTGGAGCTCTGGTCATAGAACATAGGATAATTCGTCGGAACAGGAGTTGGGGGTGCATGGGGAGGGGAAGAGGAAAAGCTGGCAAGTCGCACTACGGGGGAGGACACGAGAGGAGAAGCGGCACGGCGCATGCCGCAATGGGCGGAAGAAAGGGTGTGAAGCTAAAGAGGTGCAACCAGGGCAGCGGCTAGGGCTTCTACTGTGTGCGGCTCTGTTTTTATCCAACGCCGTGAATAACTAGACCCCTGAGATCGACTGGGGGAGGGGACCAGACAGACCACAATCTCAAATCGCTGAGGGGAAGCCGTGAGCTCCCTAAGGATCATCTAATTAGATAGCGGAAATCAAAGTGCAAGCCAGGTTCGTGGTTGTTTGCAGGGGAACAATAATAAGTAATACAGTGGGTAAATTACTCGTCATTATCGATCCATCTGTGATTTCTCATTTCTTTCGCAACGCACAATTCAACACAGAAATTACATGCACGACATAAGTATGGATGGGTCATTACAAATAAACAATACTGGAGTAGAACATTACATGAACATGATCCTTGAGAAATACGTACATGTGAAATATCTAAAACTATCTTATATTATGAAACGGAGGGGTAGTAGAAAACAAGTAGTACTAGTAATTAGACTGCGGAATTGATCACATAAGGAGTGCGTAATCCATCAACAAATCAAACTTTCTCACTGGGGACGTGGATTGCAGGTAACGGCGTGGACAGATCTGGAGCATCGTCGTTGAGGGGGGCAAAGAAGACCACCCGATATTCTTCGGGGACATCCTCACGCGACCACGGCTTGCGCCGCATCAACTGGTCGTACATCTGCTGAGATGGCTCATAATCCACCGCCTCCAGCGGCGGCAGTAGGGGGTGGACATCCGCCATGAAGGGCGCAACCGCGGCACGATCCAGTGGCTTCTGTCCTCCTTCCATCCCGAGATTTCTCTCCTGCTTTTTCGGGTTGACCTAACCTAGCGCGTGGGGTGGGTGGTTCCTCTGCTTTTATCTAGTGGAAGAGGGGAGGGGACGAGGGCAGGCCGAATCGTGTGGGTCGGCCCGATGGCCAGCATTATTAGAATTTAGAAGACGGCGGCGCCGAGTCCGACACCGGGTCGATGTCAGCAGCACTCCTTCTTATTTGTTTGATTCAATCAAAGGAATTGTAAAAAGAGGTTGGAGTGGATGTTAGAATTCCTATAGGAAGTAGTACAAAGATTCCTATGAGAAAAATTCCTATAGGAACTAATCCTATGAATCAAACCACTAGCATAGGAAAAATTCCTATAGGATAAATTCCTACAAGAATCCTATGAACTTCCTTGGAATCAAACAAGCCCTTAGATAGATACTGTCTGTAATCCTCCTCCATGTCACGTCTAGATAGCGATAAAGACAATTAGTACAGTGCAGCGTCTATATATCTCGTCTATAGGGTCAAAAGGTAGTTACGGGGGCAACAAACTTGTTCAGATTGACCCACGTCTCTGCGGTAAAAAAAGAATCAGTTAGCGCATGATGTAGACGACCCTCTCGTACAGCAGGAGGAATGCCGTCGGTAGGCTGCGAATATTACGGGAATAGACCGTCTTCAATTCTACCGACGGATTGGAGCGTTTTTCAGTTACATTTTTTACACATCATGCATCTAGATGACCGCAGTGAACCAGGGGCCCATGGGCCGGCCCATCCTAACCAAGATATTACCAGCCCGGCTTGCATGCTGAGTAAGGGGCAAAACCATGCCTACATACTGAAGGGGCCTGGGGGACTAGGATTTTCCCCTAGGAAAGGCGATTCCGACGGCGATCTAGATCGCCGGAAGTTTTTCCGCCGTCTCCATCTCCCCACATCCCTCTCTCCCGGCTCTTCAACTCGGGCTGATCATGGGGCCGGCGTCGCCTGGCTGCCCAGCCTTGGTTGATTGGGTTCGTGGGTTAGGGCTTTGGAGGCTAGACGGGTTTCAGATAGCCATGGCTGAGACGTCACGAGTGAGGGAAAGGAAGAAGAGGAAGGACCTGGACCTGGATGGGGAGGTTACGCGCTGCTGGCCAGAGGTCAAGTGGTTGGGTGCACCTCCAGCACCCCCCTGTACGTTGATCCACGGGATGAGAAGAAACAGAGAAGGACTGCATCGACAGTTGGGAAGAACAGTACAACAGGGATCAAAGAGGCGGGCTCCATATGCAGGGGTGCCGCCCGAAACAATGAGTTGTGCTAGCTGGAACGGTCGGGGGGTGGGCACTCCGGCGACCGTCAAAGAGCTTCGTGACTTCGCGAGGAAGTATGCCCCTACCGTACTGTGTGTGGTGGAGACCCAAGTGCACAAAGTACGGGCTGAAGGCTTGAGTCGTACGCTAGGGTACGACAAAGCATTTGCTGTCAGTAGTTCAGGCCGCAAAGGTGGAATTGTTATATTCTGGAAGAATGAAACAAAGGTTGAAATTTTACCGTATTCGCACTACCATATTGATGCCATTATCACTGAGGATGGTGCTGAGCCGTGGAGGCTCACATGCGTGTACGGGGAAGCGCAAACTCTCCTGCGATTCAAAACGTGGGGTATACTGAAATTCATAAAGTCGTCGTGCCCTCATCCATGGATGTGTATCGGCGACTTTAATGAGGTGTTACGTCGATCGGAGCATGTAGGAGTGCAGGAGCGTTGTCAAGCGCAAATTGCTGGGTTCCGAGAGATGGTTGATGTATGTGGACTTCGTGACTTAGGTTACGAGGGAAGGAGCTGGACTTTCGAGAAGAAGGTAACAGGAGGCTCGTATTGTCGGGTGAGGCTAGACCGAGCCCTGGCCACGGCGGATTGGTGCTCTAGGTTCCCTTTGGCCACGGTTGAGAACCTGACGGCGACTTCGTTGGACCACGGTCCCATCCTCCTGCGGTGGGCACCGAGAGCTAAGCCGAGATCGACACGGAGTGCAAATAGAACATTCAGGTATGAGTTAATGTGGGAAACGCAAAAAAGAGAAATCTGGCAAGATTTCAAATTTTTCAGATTGCACACTGTTCACCTTTTCAGATCTGCAGTTTTCTCTTTTTTGCACAGATCAAAATATTTCGAGTTTGTGGATGAAAATTTTCACAGTGGTAGATCATAGTATTATCTACGGCCATATTTTTTCAGAATTTTTTGAACCAAATTTTTGCGGATTCAAAATTTTTGGGAAAACCGGGCTCCATATCGCCGCACTCGCAAAACCATGCCTTGTATATATACCTCTCTTCCGATATAAGTGTCGGATAAGCAAAACTAAGCTAGCACAAATTGCTACCGACCTCACGACAATAATAAGGGATCTGAGGGAGTAATATATAAGCACGATTACGTGAGTGAGAGGGAGGTTGAAAGGAACGGTGAATATGCCAGGACCAATTCGTAACTGATGTATGGGAGGTTGGGAGGAACATCACACACGATGATTACATCGTGATAATTCGTAGATTGATGCCTTGCCTGTGTATTCGATTTCCAATCTAGATCTCGATCGGACTGGTGCTTACAAATGAGGATCCATGTAATTAGGGATTATATAACTAAACGGAAAAACTTAAAAGCGCAGCTGCACCCAATACGTTTCGAGCGCATGATACTTGTCAAATGTATCTATAGTTTTGAATGTTCATGCTTGTTTTATACCATTGTTATATGTTTCTACCGTCTTTATTTATCATTTTGAGGCATTTTATTGTACTAATCTATTAACTAGATGCCTAGTGTCAGTTCCTGTTTATCTATTGTTTTGTATTTACGAAAATTCTCTTCAGCAAAAATCCTCGGAATTAGCCCATAATTTATCGGAATTATTTTTACATCGAAACAAAGACAGAGTCTAAAGGGCTCCCCCCAGCCGCGGGTGCAGGTGGGGCCACGGCCAGGACCCGTCCCTGGCCCTAGTGTGGTCCCTTGGCCCCTATAGAAGGATAGAGAGAGATTGTTAAAATCGATGTTTATTGCTTGAGCCCCATGGGCATATGTCGGATTTGTGGGTTCCGATGTACCTATGTTCTTCCATTGGGTTGAAAGCTAGTCTACCAACGAAATATCTGCGAGGGCCGGAGCGAGCAAAGCAAGAACACACACACAGGGTTTACCCAGGTTCAGGCCACCGTTGCGGTGTAAAACCCTACTCCTGCTTGTCTGATTATATCACGGGTGTTGATTGTTGGAGTTCTGAACCCCTTAAAATGGAGGTAGTGATCCGCCTTTTATAGTGACCTGGGCCTCTTCCCCTTGGCGGGAAGGGCAACCACAATTGGCCAAGAGAAGACAAAGGAGGGTGTGTGGCTTGTTGATGTCGTCCTCCAGAACGGGTCCCTCAACGAGAGATTTAAGCATCAAAGAGGGAAGAGTCCTCTCGTCCTTGGTCCGGTCTTGCACCGTACTATTCTTTAATCACCAAAATGGGCAGACCGCCCTGGCGTAGCTCTGCTGCGCACTTTTGGCGTCATCTCCTCCCTCCGCGGGGCAGCCGCAGAGGGGCCTTCATTCAGACACCTCGCGAGGCAAGCTTGGCGTAGTCCTTAGGTCTTGATCCGCGAGGGAGCGGGGTCCCTCACGAGGCGCGTGCTGGATCCTGGCGATGGTGTGAAACGTACGGGCCGCTGACAGCTGGGACAGGGGACCCTGGTTCCCATAGTCCCGATAGTAGCCCCCGGGCCCATGGCTTGACGCGTCCGTCGCAGGAGTCGAGGGGACGAATTCTGCGCGATGAAGACGAGGCGTCGGAGGTAAAGAGGCAGGGGACCTAACGGCTGTCAGGCCCATCGCGACACGCGTTTAATCCTCCTGCAGCTTGTCCCCGCGATCTCCTCGCCGCGCGTCGCAGCCGGTCCACCTTTGCCAACAAGATGGGAGGGAACCGCACTGGCTCTTTCCTTCCGCTCCCTTCGGTTTCCTTTCCCTCGCTCAGCAACCATCCTTCTTCTCCCGATCGGATCTGTGCTCTCGAAGCGTCGGCAGCCGTGAAGACAGCATCCGAAGGAGGTCTGGAGCCGATGGCGGAGGCAGGCCCCGTGGTGCTGGAGGCCTCCAAAGTCCTTGACGCAGGGGATCTCGCCAGAATCCTCTCGCTAGTCGCCGGGCCGTCCCACAAGTACGGCGAAACCAGGATCTTTCCTGGTTCGGCCGTCGTTGAGCGGAACGAAGGCTCCGTGCAGCCGGTTTTCCTCCACTCCATCGTGGCCGGGCCTGTGCCTCCTTTTTCCGACTTTTTCTTGGCCATACTCACCCACTACGACATCCACCTTCTCCACCTTCAGACGAACTATATCACAATCATTTCCATATTCGCCTTCTTTTGCGAGGCCTTCTTGGGTGTGATGCCGTCTGTGGCACTCTTTCGCCACTTCTATAGCCTACGGTCTACGGCGCCAGACGAGATATCGGGGAGTGTCTCCTTCCGCCTAGAGCCTTTCACAGCGGGAAGTCTTATTCCCATGTCGGTGTTGAGGAAGGTGGAGGACTTCCGTCAGTGGTGGGTGCTGGTTGATACCTGCCTCCACGAGCCCTTATACCAGCTCCCCGACGACGTGCCGGTGAAGGTGAAGGAGTGGGCCAGAGAGCTGCTCCACGGCAGCTGCATGGAGGCCTTGATGAAGGAGTTCCTCCGTCAGCGCGTGGCCCCCCTGCAATTCCGCAAGCGGGGCCTGTGGGAGCTTGAGGGGGCCGGCAACCGGATGCGGCTACACGACCTCCCGGTTGATGAGGCGACACTCGGAATGCCTCATGGGTCCTGTTTGGGTCGGGGAAGACTCCCAACCTCCACGGGGATATCCGTCCTTGGTACGACCGATCGCGGAAGACTTGCGAATCAATCCTTTCGGCCATGCCGCAGTTCGACTGCGAGGGGCTTGTCGAGGGGGCGGTCCCGGGAGAAGCCGGTGTCTGCGGCGGTGGACGCAAGGAGGGGGCCCCGAGCGAACCTGGAGCGGGCGAGGCCGAAGGGGCGCTCGGAGGGACGGCCCAACCGTCCGCAGCAGCGTCCGCTGGCCTCGACTCCGAGAACGGGGAGCTCGCGGTGTGGGATCAACGGAAAAGACCGCGATCCCCCTCACCATATGATGGGGACCTCATGGGGTCCCTTCTCGAGATTTCACTGCAGAAGACTCCGGTGGCGGCCGCGACTTTGGCAGGAGATTCCCGCGCTCACCGCACGGGCACGACGGGCGCGTCCGGGCTGCCTCGGTCTGCTTCGCGGGAGTGAGGAAGCATGTCTGGGTGCTGTCGAGCAGGTAAGCCATTCTGGCACTGATAAGCCCGCGGCGGTCCTTCGTTTCGGCCGATGAACGCTCTTTCTTTTCCAGGCCGCGCCCTGCGAAGGTCCCGAAGGCCTCGGCGGGACTGACCGTGTCCGAAGCGGCGGCCGCCGGGGGTGCGGCAATGGAGGCCGCAGCCGAGGTCGTGAGGACGACCACTACGGCCACGGAAAGCCATAGGCCGGGAAACCGCGGCGACGGAGGCCACGGTGGTGGAGGCCGTGGCGACGGTGGTGCCCGCGGTCGTCGCGATGGCGGGAGAGGAGTTTCTCACGTCTCCATCGGAGGAGAATGCGTCAGCGTCCCGCGAGGCGCCGAGCAAGGCGCTGGTCGGTATGGCCGCGGCTGCGGGGATGGTTACAGACTCCGGAACGAAGCTGCCGTCGGGGGGAGGTGCTCGTCTGCCAGGCAGCTGCCAGGGCGAATCCCGCTGAGCTGGAGGTGGAGGCCTCAACTCCGATCGAGGAAGCAGTGCAACGGGCGCACGCGGAGGCTCCGCTAAAGGGCGCCGCCGTGGCTGGTGTCGGGGAGGAAAACTCGTGCCCTCCGGGGCCAATGTCCTCGGGTGGCGCCGTCGTGGTCCTCCATGGGGAAGACGTGGCCCGACTAGAGGACCGGTCTGCGGAAGCTGGGCGGGAGATGACGCTGCCCCCTGGGCTCGCGGGACTGATGTCCTCGGCTCACGAAGCCGTTGACCGGTTCGCTCAGGGCCTCCTGAGGGAGAAAGCCGAGGTGGACCGGGAGCGCCTGCTCCTCGCGGGCGCATGGCGTGAAGTCCAGGAGGCCCGGGCCACGACGGCACGCGAGAAGCTGCGTGTGGCGGAGGAGACCAGGAGGTTGGAGGAGCGTGGCCGTGATCATACCCGCGACCAGGAGGCAAGGCTCTCCAGCGCGGAGGAGAAACTGGAGCGGCTTGGCGGCGAGCTGGGCGCGGCCCACGCGGAAGTGCTGGAGTTGAAGGAGGGGCGCAACGTCGCTTTGGTGGCGGCCGCGACCGCGCGTTCATGGAAGGAAGTCGACGATGCGGTGGCGGCGGCCGAGCGGGCGCGGGCGGAGCGCGACGTTGCGATGACGGCGGCCGGACAGGCGCGAGCAGAGCGCGACGAGGCGGTAACGCGTACCGTGCTGCTGTCGAAGCGCCTCGCGGACCTCCAGGAGGGGGCCAAGCACCTTCGCTCATTGGAGGAGGCTCGCCGCGACACAATGCGCGATCTTGTCGAACATGGGAGGGTCCTCTGCGAGCGCTTTGGGGCCGAACTACAGGTCCCCCCGGCGTACCAGGAGGAAGATCCCGCCAGCCACGCACATTTCTATCTCTAATTGGTGAAGGAATTGGAGGTCGTGGTTTCCCGTCTGGACGGGCTTGTGGAGGCGGAATGCCGCCAGTTGCTGTCCGCGGCTGCCACGCGGATCTTCTCCAACTTCTGGCTTCTTCACCCTATGGAGGCACCGTAGTTCCCCTCTGGGGAGCTTCTGCAGCCGATCGATGCGGAGGTCGAGGCACCATTGAGGGAGAGGGTGGCGAAGCATGTGGAGGCCCTTCAGGACATGTGTATGCATCGCGGAGGCGACCCGGATGCGGCGGAGGACGACACTGGTGCCGAAGGCTCGAGGACGGGCGATGCTGATGCTGAGAGTGGCGCGCTGCCAGTGTGATTGTCGCGACCCTGCTTCCTGTAACACCTTTATGTAAAAGATTATCTTGACATCTGGCTAACAGTTATCTCCTTGCTTTGTGACCTCCTGTTTTTCCGCCCTGTGGGTGGGTGAGTGCTCTGCGTCTTAGGGTCCAACCTTTAGTCAACGAGCACCGGTCGCCATTCGAGTCCAGCACGAGTATAGCGGGTGTCGTGATCGTTAGCTGGTAGAACTCCCGGGAGCACTTCTCGAGGTTTTCTCTTTAGCATATGAGCAAAAACCCACAAGAGTTGAAAACAGGGGGAGGGCTTACCGATTTGGCTGGCCCGCAGCCTGGAAGCTCCTTATTGTTCTTGAGGGTGGTTTTCACCCTGTACTGGTTAGGGCTGCTTGAGCCTATGCTGGCAAGTTTAAACCTGTGTGCCGTATGAGGAAAGACAAGTGCCAAGTTTCACCGGGGAGTTGACGTGCACGGGAGCTGGCCCGCGATACAGAGCTCATTGTCGTACTTGGGCTTATGCTTGTGGGTCTGGCCCGGCGTAGGCACAGTGTCCCAGCCCCCGCTCATGTGGTGCGCAGGAAAAACTTATGAGAGATGGGTTTCAACGCACAACACGATAGGCCTCACAGAGAACCAAATATCATGAAATATGGTCGAAATATTCAAAGTCTTACAGGATGGAAATGCCATGAGTAGATGCTCTTGTGGCCATATGGCTCGCAGGGAGAGGACCCCCGTGGGGCTGGTTTACAAAAAATGCCGCCGTGCTCGAGACGGGGCGTTGCTCGTGCGGCCGACAATGGCGCAGAGGAGTAGGGAGAGTACCCCATGAAGTCACGGGTAGAAATTGCGGAGGTGCTCGATGTTCCATGAGTTCTTCACCGGAGTGTCGTATTCTGTTTCCAGCCGCGCCGCGCCAGGTTGTACCACGCTCGTGACCCTGTATGGTCCCTCCCACATGGGTGAGAGCTTGTGGAGGCCTTCACGGGAGAGGGTCCTCCTGAGGACGAGGTCGCCGACCTCCAGTGTGCGCCATCGGATGTGGTGGTTGTGTTAACGGTGTAGTCCTTGTTGGTACCTGGCGGCACGTACTGCGGCTTGGCACCTGGCTTCCTCGAGAAGGGCCAACTCCTTGTCACGCTGCTCCTCTTGGGCCGTCTCATCGAAGGCGCGCACTCACGAGGAACCATACTTGAGCTCGGTGAGGAGTACTGCTTCTGCTCCGTAGACGAGGAAGAAGGGTGTTTGGCCTGTCGGCTTCATGGCGGTCGTACGTACTGACCATAGTACGGGGTTGAGCTCCTCGATCCATCTTGTGCCACTAGCCTTGAGCCTGTTGAAGGTCTTGGTCTTGAGTCCTTTGAGTACTTCGGCGTTTGCACGCTCCGCCTGCCCGTTACTACGGGGGTGGGCGACGAAGGCGTAGCAGATTTGTGTGCCGAGGTTGGCGTAGTAGGCCTTGAAGACGCCGCTGGTGAATTGCGTACCGTTGTCCGTGATGATGCGATTTGGCACACCGAAACGGCATACCAATCCCCTGATGAATTTGATGGCGGCCCCGGCCGGTATTCCTCTCACAGGCTCCACCTCAGGCCACTTGGTGAATTTGTCGATGGCGACGAAGAGGAAGCGATCGCCCCTGAGTGCTCGCGGAAAAGGGCCCAGGATGTCTAGCCCCCAGACCACGAATGGCCATGAGAGCGGGATGGTGTGCAGCTCCTGCGCCGGTTGGTCGATTTGCTTGGCATGGAACTGGCATGCCTCGCAGGTCTTGACGAGATCGGTGGCGTCTTGAAGCGCCGTGGGCCAAAAGAAACCCTGGCAGTAAGCTTTGCCCACGAGCGTGCGCGATGAGGCGTGGTGGCCGCACTCCCCGGCGTGGATGTCCTTGAGCAGCAAGCTTGCTTCCTCTGTGGAGATGCACCGTAGGGCGACCCCATTGGGACACCAGCGGTACAACTCGTCGTCGTGGACGATGTAAGCTTTGGCTTGTCGGGCTATCCGTTCAGCGTCGGTGTCGTCGGGGGGTAGTATGCCCTTCTGGAGGTAGTCCTTGAGCTCGGTGATCCAGCTGCTCGCCTCATGAGTGACGGCTAGTAGTAGGCGATCCCCCGAAGGGAGACCACAATCGGGGGCTCCCTGCGGAGGCGCCAGCGGCGGTTGCTCATCCTGTTTTTGTCTTCAGTTATGGGTGCCGTGGTGGATGGACTCGTCAACTGCTCCTCAAAGACGTCGGGGCGCTGGGGCTCTTTTCTGGAGGCGCACTAGGCGATTTCGTCGGCCTCCTTGTTGTCGAGGTGGGTGATGTACTCCAACCCCACGCCGAGGAAACGCTTCTTGAGTTTCTGTACTTCGGCGAAGTATGCGTCCATATGAAGATCTTTGGTCTTGTAAGTTTTGTTGGAGAAGTTGACGATGAGCTGGGAGTCGCCCTTGACGATGATACGCTGAACGCCGAGCGCGATGGCAGCTTTGAGGCTGCAGACGAGTCCCTCGTATTCCGCGATGTTGTTGGATATCTTGCCACGGGTGTAGGAGTTATGCCCTAGAGGCGAATAATAAAGGTGTTTTATTAGCATAACTCATATATGTTCATAATAAGTTTTATATCATGCTATAACTTTATTAAACGGAAACATTAATGCAGGTGTGCTATATAAACAACCAGGTCCCTCGTAGCCTCTACTTGACTAGTCCATTGGTCAACCGATGATCAAGGTTTCGTGATCATGGGCATTTATGTCAATTGACAATGGAGTCATGTCATTGGAGAATGACGTGATGGACATCCACCCAAAGTAAGTTAACACAATAAGATCTGTCACGAAACATCGGCATTGCGATAACTTAAAAGATACATAGTAGTAACCAAGTCCTTAGACCGTGAGATCATATTTAATCACTGTTCTGGAGGGAAGCTTTGACTGCATCAACCGTCACACCGTAACAGGGTGATCATAAAGATGTCTATCAGGTTTTCTAAAGGAATACATTGATGCATATGCATCAAGAGCGGGATTTTTCCATCCGCGTGACGGAAAGATATCACTGGGCCCACTCGGTGATATTACATCAAAGTCTTGCAAGCATATGACGAGGTCACGGAGATGTAATATCATGGTGACGAGTAAATGAGTTTGTCGAGTAATGAGATGGGATCTCGGACAAACTTGATATCGTGCGACAACAGGATTGGTGAACAACGATAAGGTTTAAGCGACAAAGAACTTCGCGGAACACACAGGGGCCATCATGGGTTTCTAGATCCCGCTGTTGGTCATTGATCGGAGAGGAGTCTCGATCATTTCTGGAGTGATCCCGAACCGTAGGGTGGCACGCTTAAGGGTAGACGACGCTTAGGAATAGTTTTGGTACCAAAAAAATAAGAGAGACAAACTCCGGAATGGTTTCGGGAATTATCCGATGGTGTTCGGAGAGGTTCCGAAGTGTTTCGGAATAAGAGAGAATTATCGATGGAGATCGGAGGGGTTCCGAAGGAGTGTCGGAACTAAGGGAGAAATATCCGATGGAGATCGGAGGGCAACGAAAGGATTTTCGATGCGATATAAATTAAATGGTATGTATTTAATATTAATTAAGGTAATTAATAATTAATTAAATATTTAATTTAATTTAAAAGGAGCAGCCCACCTAAATGGACCTCACCTGAAAGGGGAGGCCCAACTGGGGGCGCACCCCAAAGAGGAGGAGGCTGGCCGAGCCACTAGTGGGCTGCCCACATGGGGCCCAACTAGGGCCGGCGGCTGCCCCCTTGGCTGGCCAACCATGTGGGGTTTAGTCCCACATGGCTAAGCCAAGGAGGGTGGCCTCCTCCCTTAGCCTATATAAGGAGGGGCACTCCTCTCCTTTTAGGCATCCAATTGTCTCCCAATTCTCTCTCTCTCCCTCACGTGTGGTTCTGGAATATTGGAGCCGCATATGGGGTTAGGGATTTCTCCACCAAATACCACCGCCGTGATATTGGTGCTTCGGTCAAGCTATTCATCTTCCGCTGCTGCCGCTGGACTGGAGCCGGGGGTCGTCGCTACACCGTGTGCGTGTAGAACTACGGAGGTGCTGCCCACTACAAAACTCATCACCGGTACGACTCCACGACCTTGAGGTCGGCGTCGTACGACTTCATTGCAAACGTTCTACGGAACATAACGCTTTCGGTCTTCAAGGATATCAACACCGGATCCCTCCGTTACTTTATGTCTACCTAGAGATAGATCTTGGCTAATTTATCATTCGCGTTGCTAGGAATTTTTTTTGTTTTCTGCACACGATCCCCTTCAGTGGTATCAGAGCCGATCTATGCGTAGATATAGAGTACGGATTAGACCACATAGAAATATGTGGGCACTCGATCATATAATTGTTACCCTCTCGCGAATTTGTTCATACTGTTGAATTGCTTGATGAAGCGGCCCGGACCGACCTTACGCTAACGCGAGACTGGTTCCGCACTTGACATATGGCTTGCACCATATATGCGACTGGCGGGTGTCTGTCTCTCTAGCACTGGTGGTATGGCATATTCACAGGAGGGCCCTTAAAGGGTTGTAATAGAGACAATTATTTTATCGGTGTTGTGGTTGCAGGTTCGTAAGTTAGAAGGCGGTTCTTTTTGCTAAAGCCCCTCAGCCACGTAAAATATGCAAAAGATAAAGTAGAGGCGTCTAACTTTATTTTGCAGGGGCGCATGATACGATATGGTAACGGTAAGTATTTAGTGAAATATATAATTGTTGGCGTGGAGGCACAGTGACCCGGTGCGGCGCCGGAGCGCACGATGGAGATCATGGAGCGGGATACCATATCATGTCGCACACATTTTATTAGATGGTTAATAGATGTTGTGTGCTACCTATATTGTTTGTATTAGATATATGGCGGTAGCAATATAGGGATCCCTCGATTAATACCAATGTCGTGTTCTCCCTTAGTATGCACCACCAAGAAAGTTCGCCGTTGTGGAGGCAGGCCATGACGATCGGTTGTCAAACATATCTGCGTTCGCATATGGTGGGTGTAAGCCATGTATGCACTGCAATATACTAAGGTTAGATTGGCGAGCTAGCATGTACAGACATGGCCTCGGAACACAACTGACCGAAAGGTCGAGCATGAGTCACATGGATGATGTGATTGACTGGGAGATGTCTACATTTGAAGCTATGCTATCGGCCGTGACGATCGGGGGTAGTATGGTGGATGGGGATCATGTGATCACTTAAAACGACGACGAGGGATGTTCGTTTTTAGTGGGAGTTCCTATAGTTATATAAACATGAACTCCTATTATGAACATAGTCTAAATTACTTTGCAAAAACCTTTGTAGATAATAACCTGTTCGTTAGCCCTCCTAAGGGGCCGGCTGTTACCCCTTAGCCCTTTTTAAACTTAGACACGATCCTACAGTTGAGGAACTTAAAAGGTGGGTCCAACTTCATAGTTATATACTGTAGCTTGAGGATACTCCCTGATTCGAACTTTCAGCTCTTTGTGATACAAAACCCATTAGGAGATAAACCCGGAGATTGCGCTAACAAAGAGATAATTTGGATTATCAAGTTCGCACGGATAATTCCATCATAGTCCAGTGTGCTAGGATCTCTCCCATAGAGAATAAAACCGCAGGTGCGTTTTGATAGATCACGATCATTCGGAATGGTCGCTGAACTCGATGCACTTTATGCACCGCAAGTCATGTTGATGAAGTTTTTCATCATTTTGGTTGTTTTCTTCTCGACGAAAATGGAAGAGAATATTTGCACTAAAAGAGCACGTGACAGTCATGCTTGATGACACTGGGATGTCACGCTTAGCTCAAATACTGGATGACATACATTTTGCTTATGATGAGGTGCTGCACTTGCTGCCCACCCCAGTTGCAAATAGTTTGTCATAGACTATGTCATGCAAGGGGAAACGTTCACCTTCGTGAATTCTTGGTTGCATGGAAATACCAAGAAGATGAGGCAGATCACCGGGAAGTCATCAATGATGATAGTATATTTGATATGCGCATTATGGATGTTTTACCTAAGCAAGTACTCGCAGCAATGACTGAGTTATGACACTGGTCATGTTTTATGAAACAAGATTTTCTGCTTGAGTAGCTTGAAAGGAAGATGGGACAATGTGTGTCGGTGATGGCAAACAATATGTTGTGATGGCCATCGACACTCTCCCCCTTCATCTACCATTTGAATAAGTTATTTTTATAATCGCTTGTTAACTTGATCATTGTGGTGTGTCCTGCCTCTGGCGAGACGGTTATTCATATATGTTAGTGACATGTCATTGTCCTATATTTATGAGTAATATCTTTTATGATCATGCATCGATTATAAATGTATTGTTCTTATCTAGACGGTGGTAGATCCTACATTCATAAATCAATGCCAAAGGATACAAACTTAGTAATGACACCGCATTTGTGTGGCACTATCGTTTGAAGTCATGTCAATGTTATATGCATGAAGAAGCTCCATTCTGATGGATCTCCAAGTCTTTAGATTTTGATCTTGTGACACATGCGAATTGTCCTTCATGGATAAAGATAACTAAGACTCCGCCTTCGGCCTGAGGAAGCGAACATTTAACTTGTTGACAATCATACATGTTGATGTGGGTGGATCAATGAGTACTTCAACGAATAGTGGAAATCATTATTTCGTAAACTTTACCAATGATTTGAGTAGGTAAGAGTATATCTACTTAATGAATTGCTAGTCTGAAAAGTTTGATGAGTCCAAACAAATTCGGAGTGAAGTAGGAAAATGAACTTAACAAGAAAATCAATTTCCTGCGATACTGATCGAGGAGAAAAAGATTTGAGTTATGGCTCTTTGGCATATCATTAGAAGACTTGTGAAAAGAGTTTCACGAATTACGCCGCATGGAACACCACGGTGCTATGGTGTATTTGCGCGTCATAGTCATGCTCTATGTTGATAGTGTATGAAGAATAATATCTCTTATCAAATTATTGATATCATTTGAGTTAGGTGTTAGAATAAAAAACATTCACTTTAGGGAAACCATCTAAATCCGTGGAGACAATGCCATATGAGTTGTGGCGTGGCTTTTGGCCTAGATTATCGTTTCTGAAATTTAGTGTTTCAATAAAGTTCGAACCTAAAGCGGATAGATTCATCTTTGTAGAGTATCCAAGGATTTGATTGGATACATCTTTCACGACAAAGGTAATTTATTGCTGGATCGTACCTTACTCAAGAAGTTGTATCTTGACAGGGGTATAAGTGAGGGAAAAAGTAGAGCAAGACGAAGTTAATGAACTTCCCTTCCGGACATCGGAGTGGCGCAACGGAAGTTGTTTCGGAACCGTCCTCTGGAAGAAGCTAGTAATAATGATCATGAAGCTCTGATCTAAGCTCATACTAAAATCGTAGGTGTACAAGAATGCGTTCCGGCAATCTTGTTATGATTGTCATGTTGGTGAAACATGACAAACCTACGGACTACAAAGAAGCGGTGGTGGACCCAAGTACGAAAAATGGCTATGAGCCATACATAATCCGAGATAGAATCCATGTATGTTTACCAAGTGGTGACTTGGGAAAATATTCTGGATGGCCTGCATGCCGTCGAAGAGCGAATGGATACTATAAAATAGACGTTAACGGAATGGCAGCCGTTCTATAAAGTTCGATTTGTCACGAAACGGTTTCGACTAATTCAAAGAGTTGACCACAACGAGATTCTGTCTCAGGTGGCGAAACTTAAGTCTATTTAATTTTATCTTAGCAACTACTACAATTTCAAGTTGAGAAATTGATAGATGGAAGAAACCGCGCTCCCTAATGGAAACATTAAGGAAGAGTTGTAGCTGTACAACAAGTAGGTTTTTCCTAAACGATGTTAGACATGTATGCAAACTTCAGTTGACCATTCATGGGCTGAAGAAAGCATATCGGAACTGGAATCTTCAATTTGATAGTGTGATCAAACGATTTTGGAGGTGCCCAAAATGGTTGAAGAGACCTGGATTTACAAGAAAGTGAGTGGGAGTTAAGTAGCTTTTGAACTCATATGTGAATGGCATATTTGAGTGGGAGCTAAGGAAAATTCCCTCGTCTTATATGCAGATGGCATATTTGAGTGGGAGTTTGGTATCATTCATAAGTTTTATATGTGGTGACATAATGGGAATGATACAAATACTCTAGTTAAGTATAAATGATCATTTAAGAGAATAAATTCTCTATGAATGAAGTTAAGAGTATTAGGCATTGGATCTATAGTGTATATAGATCAAGAAGCCTAATAACATTAGGCCGGAATATTTTCCTAGAATAGATTCTAAAGATGTTCAGAATGGAACGAGCGAAGAAGGAGTTCTTGTTTGTGTGACTAGGGAAAATATTGAGTTTTATATCATGCTATAACTGTATTAAGCGGAAACATTAATACATGTGTGGTATATAAACAACCAGGTCCCTGGTAGCTTCTACTTGACTAGTCCATTGGTCAACCGATGATCAAGGTTTCCTGATCATGGGCATTTATGTCAATTGACAATGGAGTCATGTCATTGGAGAATGACGTGATGGACATCCACCCAAAGTAAGTTAACGCAATAAGATCTGTCACGAAACATCGGCATTGCGATAACTTAGAAGATACGTAGTAGTAACCAAGTCCTTAGACCGTGAGATCATATTTAATCACTGTTCCAGAGGGAAGCTTTGACTGCATCAACCGTCACACCGTAACAGGGTGATCATAAAGTGTCTATCAGGTTTTCTAAAGGAATACGTTGATGCGTATGCATCAAGAGCGGGATTTGTACATCTCCGTGATGGAAAGATATCACTGGTCCCACTCGGTGATATTACATCAAAGTCTTGCAAGCATGTGACTAGGTCACGGAGATGTAATATCATGGAGACGAGTAAATGAGTTTGTCGAGTAATGAGATGTGATCACGGACAAACTTGATATCATGCGACAAAAGGAATGGTGAACAACGATAAGGTTCAAGCGACAAAGAACTTCGCGGAACACACATGGGCCATCATGGGTTTCCAGATCCCGCTGTTGGTCATTGATCAGAGAGGAGTCTCGATCATGTCTGGAGTGATCCCAAACCGTAGGGTGGCACTTAAGGATAGACGACGCTTAGGAATAGTTTTAGTACGGAAGAAATAAGAGAGACAAACTCCGGAATGGTTCCGGGAATTATCCGATGGTGATCAGAGAGGTTCCGAAGTGTTTCAGAATAATAGAGAATTATCCGATGGAGATCGGAGGGGTTCCGAAGGAGTGTCGGAACTAAGGGAGAAATATCCGATGGAGATCGGAGGGCAACGAAAGGATTTTCGATGCGAGATAAATTAAATGGTATGTATTTTATATTAATTAAGGTAATTAATAATTAAATCAATATTTAATTTAATTTAAAAGGAGCAGCCCACCTAAATGGTCTCACCCGAAAGGGGAGGCCCAAGTGGGGGCGCACCCCAAAGAGGAGGGGGCCGGCCGAGCCACTAGTGGGCTGCCCACATGGGGCACAACTAGGGCCGGCGGCTGCCCCCCTTGGCCGGCCAACCATGTGGGGTTTAGTCCCATATGGCTAAGCCAAGGAGGGTGGCCTCCTCCCTTAGCCTATATAAGGAGGGGCACTCCTCTCCTTTTAGGCATCCAATTGTCTCCCAATTCTCTCTCTCTCTCTCCCTCATGTGTGGTTCCGGAATATTGGAGCCGCATATGGGGTTAGGGATTTCTTCACCAAATACCACCGCCGTGATATTGGTGCTTCAGTCGAGCTATTCATCTTCCGCTGCTGTCGCTGGACTGGAGCCGGGGGATCGTCGCTACACCGTATGCGTGTAGAACTACGGAGGTGGTGCCCACTGCAGCACTCGTCGCCGGTACGACTCCACGACCTTGAGGTCGGCGTCGTACGACTTCATCGCCAACGTTCTACGGAACGTAACGCTTTCGGTCTTCAAGGGTATGAACACCGGATCCCTCCATTACTTTATGTCTACCTAGAGATAGATCTTGGCTAGTTTATCGTTCGCGTTGCTAGAATTTTTTTTGTTTTCTGCACACGAACCCCTTCAAGGGGTGCCGAAGCAGAGCTGCACCGCGTAGTAGAGCTTGTCGCCGCTGGGTAAGGTTAAGACGGCGCCGGCACCGGCGCCGCCGCTTCCCCAGGCACCGTCGAAGTGTACCGACCATGCGTCAGGGGCTCCCCCGTCCGGCGGCGTAGACGGTCCTCCGGGAGGTCCTCCATGGCTGGGCAGTCCATTCTGCGATGAAGTCCGCTAGGGCCCTGCTTTTGATTGTCTTGGTGGCAACGAACTCCATGTCGAAAGCTTGAAGCTCGATCGCCCATTCAGCCATGCGACCGGTGGCATTGGAGCTGCGCAGGATCCCCTCTAGGGGGTAAGATGTGATCACCTTTGATGGGGTGGCCTTGGAAGTAGTGGTGGAGCTTTCGGGAGGCGACGAGGAGGGTGAATAGGAGCTTCTGCTGCATGCTGTATTGCGCGCGGGCGTCTCGAAGCACCGTGCTGACAAAGTAGACGGGGCGCTGTGTGAGTCGGAGCCCGGCAGATGTGGCGGTCGGCCTTGTGACAAGGTCGCAGCTGAGCAGTGGTTCATCAGGCGATGCTGCGGGACCCTCCTCCTGGGACCCTGCTTGGGGTGGGTCCCTGGTGGGGAGCCCCCGAGCCAACTCGGAAGGACTTGTGTCGAGAAGTTCCGGCTCCAGCGGCGTGGGAGGGTCCTTGATAGCGGGGACGGGCTCCTCCCACTCCGCTACCAAGACGGCGCTTACCATGTGGGGGGTGGCCGCCAGATACAGCAGCATCGGCTCGTGGGTCCACAGAGCCACCATGATCGGCGGGCTGGTGAGGTAATGCTTGACTTCCTCAAAGGTAGCGTTGGCCTCTGGTGTCCACTCGAAGGTGCCCGTGCGCTTCATGATCTTGAAGAACGGCAGGGCTCTCTCGCCAAGCCTGGAGATGAATCGTCCGAGTGCGGCCATGCAGACGGCCAGGCGCTGCATATCTTTTAGGCGCTGGGGCGGCCGCATCTCCTTGATGGCTCTGATCTTGTCGGGATTTACCTCAATGCCGCGATGTGATACCAAAAAACCAAGGAGCTTCCCGGAGGGGACCTCGAAAATGCACTTTTCGGGGTTCAGCTTGATGTTGACCTTGCGCAGGTTGATGAAGGTCTCTTCGAGGTCGACGATGAGCGTGCGTTTCTCGCGAATCTTGACGACAATGTCATCGACGTATGCCTCGGCATTCCGGCCCATCTCAGTGCCGAGAGCTTTGTGTATGAGCCTTTGGAAAGTTGCGCCCGCGTTCTTGAGGCCGAAGGGCATGCACACATAGCAGAACACGCCGCACGGCGTAATGAACACCGTTTTCTCTTCATCCTCTTTCGCCATCTTGATCTGATGGTAGCCCGATAAGGCGTCTAAGAAGCACTCGACTATCTGATCGATGCGGGGGAGCGGGTACGGGTCCTTGGGACAGGCCTTGCTGACGTCTGTGAAGTCCACGCACAGACGTTTCTTGCCATTGGCCTTCAGCACAATGATGGGGTTGGCGACCCAGTCGGGATGGGATACCTCGTGGATGAACTTCGCCTTCTTGAGCTTCTATACTTCCTTGACGATGTAATCTTGTTTTTCTGGTGCCTGACGTCGAACCTTTTGCTTCACGGGGCGCGCGCTTGGGCACGCGGCTAAATGGTGCTCGATCACCTCCCTCGGTACACCGGGCATGTGTGACGGCGTCCATGCGAACATGTCAGCATTTGCCCGGAGGAAGGCGATGAGCGCGCTTTCCTATTTGTGGGTCAGGTTCCCGCTGATGACGACGGTAGCCCCCGTGCCATTGGCATCGAGCGACACTCTCTTCGTGGCTGTCCTTTCTTCGGAAAACAGTTTCTTTTTCTTCATGGGCACCGTCGAGGGCGTGCCGTCCTCCTCTTCGTCGGGGTTCGTGGCGGAGGCGTCCTTGTAAGCTCGCTCGAGGGAGCGCACCACATCCTTCTTGTCACCGCGGATGATGATGGTCCCGCCGCTGCCCAGGAGCTTGACGATGTTGTACGCATGGTGGGTGACCATCATGAACTTGGCGAGGGCGGGGTAGCTGAGGATGGCATTGTAGGGAAGGCCCAAGTCGGCGACGTTGAAGTCGATGAGTTCGGTGCGGTAGTTGTTGCGCGTGCCAAAGGTCACTAGGAGCGGCACCTGGCCGATAGGAGTAGTGGTGCCTGCCGTGACCCCGGTGAAAGGCTTTGTCGGCATGAGGCGCTCGTAAGGCACTTGCATCTGGTCAAACATCGCGATCGAGAGGACGTTGAGGCCAGCGCCGCCGTCAATAAGCGTCCTGGATACGGCGACGTTGTTGATGGTGGGCGTACAAACGAGTGGGACGAGACCCACCATCCTGGTCGTGGAGGGTGATCCTGCTTGCTGAAGGTGATAGCGTGGTGCGACCACTTGAGGGGCCTCGCGGCCTCAGGTTCGGGGAGGGCGGCATTGACCCCGCGGGAGAGCTTCTTGAGGTGGCGGTTGGACCGCGGGGCATGTGCTCCCCTCAGGATGCATGCTGCCAGCTTGCGGGGCTCCTGGTAGCCCCCGGCGTCATCTTCCTCGTCCGGTTGGCCATTACGGGCCTCAGGGGGGGCTGCGCGGCGTTAGCCTGCGGAGGGTTGTAGTAGCGGTTGTCGCGGTTGTTGTATCCGCGGTTGTAGTCATCCTGGCCGCGGCCCCTGCCGCGACCTCGCTGCTGCTGATGCTCCTGATACCGCCTAAGCTTGTGGAAGTTCTCCATGTCGTGGCCATGGATGTCGTGGAAGAAGCAGTACGGTCTATCCTCCTGTTGGGCGGCGTTCTCTGCCGTGCGAGGCTGCTTATGCTCGGGCTCCGCTGCAAGGACAGCCCGAGGCTTGTGCTTGGGGGGCGCCCTCACCGGATTCTGCGCAGTCGGGGCTTCCTCCTTCTTCAGGTCCGGGTCGTTGTGGGTGAAGAGACGGCCTTCCTCGGCCTTGGTGCACTTGTCGGCCATCTCGAAAAGCTTGAAGACGGAAGAGATCGCATCATGGACATCGAGCTTCTCGTGCATGCGGACGTTCGTGACGCCCCCGGCGAAGGCGGAGATGGTGTCTGCGTCGGAGATGCGGGGGACCTTATTGCGGACCTGACTGAAGCGCTGGATGAACTTGCGCAGCGTCTCCCCGGGGGCCTCGCATACTGCTTTCAGGTCGTTCTTGGTGAGGGGACGCTCGTAGGTGCCCCTGAAGTTGGCGATGAACGCCCTCTGCTTACAAGGCTGCGCCCTAGCACACACAATAGTTTGTACATTATTTATCGAACATGATTTCATCAGAGGGCGTCAGCGGATTGGCGGAAGCATGCGACGAAGAGGGCCTAACTCCACAGGGCTCTGCCTGGATACCGGATCTAGTTCTCGTACAAGGGATACTCGGCGACGGGGGTAGGAGGATCTGGCCACATGAAAAGCCAGGTGAGTACATGGAATGTACTCGCAAGACATCAATCCACAATCAACCGTAACCAACGATCCTATATGGCATGGCATGTGCAAGTGCGAGTCCAAGCTTAGCGGTTGGACTTAACTTACCTAGTTACCTGTGACGAAAAACCGTGGCTTATGAGAATGGATCTCATTACCACACCACAATAATCCCAACACCTAGGTACTCAAGCTTGACCAACTCTGGTCCACTTCGAGGCTTAGCTTTGACCAACTATGGTCCACTTTTCAGCTCATTCAACTTTGGCCAACTCTGGCCACTTAGTAAATTTATTTCTCCGTGTTCGACTGGACTGACTCTAGTGTGACTGGACCCAACACCGTTCCTTAGGTAGGAACAATAATAGATTCTAGATTTGACACTCTCGAGAGGTTGCAACTTTTATCCACACGTTGGGGTCTAAGCTTGTACCGCCGGTACCTGCAGCACAAACCTATTCCCCCGTAGCCGTCCGCTCTACCAAGACACTCCTTGTATAGCTACCGACTTACCACTCGGGCTAAGTCTTATGACGAAGTGAATCCGGCACGTCCCCAACTCATGAGCAACGCCTAGCTCCGGAACCTTCACAAGACTATCCCCGACCACAACTATGCAGTAACCGACTAGACTTGCCAAGTGGGTAGCATCAAAAGAGGCTCGGTAGGATACTAAGCTACGGTCTGCCCATTTCAACGACGCATGGTTGTGCGGGTGTGTTTGGCGAGTGGCACTATTTGACTCAATCTAGTCGACGGAGGTGGTTATCTTTTTGGTCAATTTTGTTCTCATCCATAAGATAGCAACAAACATTAGTCCACAAGATATACATGAGCATAAAATAATCACATAGTAGTTCAGCAAGGTAAAGTAAGGTCAACCGGGCGACGTGATGCCACCGCAGGTTGATAAGGAAAATAAAAGAGCAATTCGACCGGGCGATGGTGGAGTTTCCTCCGACCAGTGACAGCCACAGGTCGAGTAAAGAAAATGAGATAACAAAATCAACCGGGCGATGGCGGAGATGCCTCCGGCCTGTAACAGCCACAGGTTGAGTAAAGAAAATAAAGTAGCACAATTGGTTAGCGTCAACCGGGCGATGGCGGAGATACCTCCGTCCAGTGACAACCGCAGATCAACTACAAAGTTAGTGGAGGCATCCACGCGATCCCGTTCCACCATTCCATTGACTGCGGCGGTTCCCCCAATCCATCGTCGCCGGAATGGGGAGTGGTGCATGGGACCGTCCAACGCAACACCACAACTCTACAGAAAAGTAGCCGCTTCAATCCACTTGGGCAGGACCCAACGTGTATTTAGACGGGGTACCGGAACTCAACTCACGGAACATGAGTTTATCGTATTGCAGAAAATAAAAGTAGCATTGATAGATCACATAAAATAATAGACATGAAATAAAGGTGACAACAATAGATTGCATGAAATCATCAGCATGAAATAATAAGCATGGGGTGTGGTATGTGGGATGCAACTACCGCTCAAACAAACAACAATAAGGCATCGATAACTTGGAACAGATGGTTGGGGGCTGCTGGCTTGCCTTCCGGTGTGGGATCAACTTCTCCTTCGTTAAAAAGGTCGGAATCTATTAAAGAAATCAAAACTAGGCATTATAAACCTTCCAAAAGTTACTCAACAACTCCCCGAGCAAATAAGCTTCAAATATTTCAAAACCAGTGCCATTGGATAGAGAATTTCAAAACAAAGCTACTGCAAAAGGTTTCATAATTTTTTGAATTTTTTTGAGAGAGATATGACCTCCCAAAGTTTGACCTAGAATCTGCCATTTCAAAAAAAAAATAGAGAAAAATAAAAGGAAAACGCTTTGGAAAAGTTTAAAAACCTGACCGGTGGGGCCCAATGGTCAGCGTCTGCTGGGCCGAACCGGTATGCACCTAAAAAGAAAGAAACAGAGAGGGGAGGGGATGGTCGTCACCGGCGTGCTCACCGTCGAGGACGAGGGCGTCGATTCCGGCGGTCCTAGGGCAAGGTGAGGGTGGCTACGGGCTCTGGGAGGTTTGGATTGGAAGAGGGGAGAGGTGTGGGCGGCGGGGTGGCTCTGGGGGTGGGGAATCGCCTAGAGACAGAGCGGCGGGGACGCGCTCATCACCGGTGCTCCGGTGCTCCCGGGAAGCTAATCATGGGCAGGAAGGAGGCTCAGAGGAAGGGGTGGTGGTGTGGTGCTTGAGGGCGGCCGGGGGTGTCCTTTTATAGGGGCTTGAGGGGTCGGTTGTTGCGGGCGCATGGTGAGGTGGCGGTGAGGTGTCTGGCGGTAGCGACGGGACGACGGGCGGCGCATCGTCGGTGTAGCGGCCATGCCTTGCTGTCGACGCGAAAGCCGCGGCCGGGGATAAGGTTTGGGGTGGCGTGGCGTCTGCGGGCGGTGGGGGGTCCGGGCGGCCGTAGCATGGCGGCGACACGGGGAGGCCGGGGCAGAGGCAGTCGACGGGCGGCGCGCTGATGGTGTAGCGGTAGGGGTTGCTGTGCGGGAGCTGCCTCCGCTGCACGACGAGATTCGCGGAGCGGCGGCCTGTGCGGCACTGTGCGGTGAGGGACCCGCGGCGGCGCTGTGCAAGCGGCGTGTCGTCACATGGCCGACGGCGCACGGGAGAGGATGGGGCGGAGGGGTGTGCCATGGTGGTCGAGCAGGAGGTGGAAAAGTTGAGGGACACGAGGGGAGGCGATGGGGAGGTCACCTGTGGCGACCAAGAACTGGCGGCGCCGTCGTGCCCACTGGCCTGACCATGCCGACATCGGCATCAGGATGTTTCTCTCATCCTAGGGCCGTAAAAGCAAAACCAATCGTGTCACTTGGTGCCAAATTCAAAAACCTATTACTTTGTAGTTATTAGGTTTGGCTGGTTTGCAACTTGGAAGAAGAGAAAATTTCATCGAACACCTTCGGTCAAAAAGAAAAATCAGGTTTTGTGGCTCTAAATTAAATTGGATTGACCCCAAAAATTTCCCTGAGATAGGTACTGGTCATTTGCCCTTATTTTGGGTGTTTTTACAAAAAGGAGAAATGATTTATGGGGTTTTCAAAATAACCGAAATTTTTGGCAGAAACTTAGATAGGAAAAAGATCAAATATTTTCTTAACAAGGTATCAAATATTTTTACATATTTGGGTTATACACTGGTTGGGGATACTCCCTGAATTTTTTGTAGAATTTTTGAAGATGGTTTTGACCAACTTCCTTTGGAAAGCTAGGGTTTTGGGGTTTTAGGCAGAAAATAAATCAGGGAAAAAAGTCAAATCTTTTCTTAACAAGTCACCCAATATTTTTGCATAAATGGGTTCTACCCTAGCTGGGAATCACTCTGGAATTTTTGGGGAATTTTTGAAGTCACCCTTGGCACACTTCCTTTTGAAGGCTAGGGTTTAGGCCCTTTTTGCATTTAAAGATAAGATGAATATTTTGAGAACCTTGGGGTTTTGGAAATGTAGGATAAAATGGAGGTGCCAAGATCATAAGATCCAAATTCAAATCCAAATTTTGGTTTTGTCAAAGAAAATTTTATAGGGCCAAAATTCGGGATGTGACACGAGCGTCCTCGGGGGCACGGTGGATGATGACGCAGTCGTGGGGCGCGGACGCGTGCGAAGGCTGCAGCTGGCGTGGCGGAGACGGAGGTGTGGCGGCTCTGTCGGCTTGGTCCTCCCGCAGGGGTTCGAGCGGTGGAGGCGGCGCGGCGGAGAGGCGGCCGGTGAGGTCTCCCTCCTGCAGGGGCAGAGGCGCCGCACCGCGGGGCTGCTCCTGCCCACACGAGGGCTGGCGGGCGCGCGACGGCTCGCGCTGCTGCTGGGAGGCCGTGGGAGCCGCGTTGTGGACGAGCTCGGCGATGCGGTCCAGCCACGCGTCCATGGCATCGGGTGCGGGATGGAACTGCAGCAGCTCCCGTGCAAGGTGCAGAGACACAGCCTCGGCCGACTCGGCGTCGCGCCACTCCGTCTCGGCGCGCTGGGACGGCTGGCGGTGAAGAGGAGGCGACGGAGGTTGAGCCGGCTGCTGAGGAGGCGGAGTGACGGGCCTTTAGCGGTGTGGGTGAGGGGCGACCGCCGCCGCCGGCTCCTCGACCTCCTTGTCCGCGCGCTGCCTGGTTCGGTTGATGGCATAGCGGGCATCGGCGCTGTCACGACGCTCAGAGCGGCGGTCACCAGTTCGCGGGTCGGGCTCGGTGGCGGCTGCACCGCACTTCACCTGCGGTGGAGGCGCAAGGCACGCTCGTCCATGGGCTCGTGCTCGCTGGTCATGGCGATGGAGACTTGTCTAGGAAGAATGAGCTTCAACCCCTACCAGGCGTGCCAAATGTCAGATTTGTGGGTTCCGATAGACCTATGTTCTTCCATTGGGTTGAAAGCTAGTCTACCAACGAAATGTCTGCGAGGGCCGGAGCGAGCAAAGCAAGAACACACACAGGGTTTACCCAGGTTCAGGCCACCGTTGCGGTGTAAAACCCTACTCATGCTTGCTGGTTATATCACGGGTGTTGATTGTTGGAGATCCGAACCCCTTACAATGGAGGCAGTGATCCGCCTTTTATAGTGACCTGGACCTCTTCCCCTTGGTGGGAAGGGAAACCACAATTGGCCAAGAGAAGACAAAGGAGGGTGCGTGGCTTGCTGACGTCATCCTCCAGAATGGTTTGATACGTCTCAAACGTATCTATAATTTTTGAGTGATCCATGCTAGTTTTGTGATATTGTCACATGTTTTTACTGTTATTTATATCATTTTTATGCATTTTGTTGGACTAACCTATTGACAAGATGCCCAGTGTCAGTTCCCTGTTTTTGCTGTCTTTTTGTTTCAGAAATTTACTTCTGAAAATATTATCGGAATTGGACGAAAATTTACGGGGATTATTTTTACGCCAAGACGAAGACGGAGTCCGAAGGGCAGCCTCGGAGGCAACCCACAGGGCACACGCGGGTACCAGCCGCGACCTAGGGGTGACCCGCGGGTGGGGCCCGCCCCTACCCTGTGGGCACCTCCTCGGCCCCCTCCGACTCCTATAAAATCACAATTAACCTAAAAACGTCAAGGCGGCTATTATTTTCCAGAAACTCGACCCCGACGCGCCGTCACTGAAAATCCTAGTTCGGGTGTCCAATCTGAAGCTGATCCCGGCACTCTGCCGGAGGGAAGATCGATCCCGGAGGGCTCTTCATCGACATGCCTTCCTCCGGGATGATTTGTGAGTAGTCTCACATTGGACTACGGGTCCATGGCAGTAGCTAGTTGGTAGTCTCTCTCTCTCTTGTGCTTCATGTCTTATGATCTTGTGAGCTGCCTAACATGATGAAGATCGACTATTGTAATGATATGTGATGTGTTTGCTAGGATCCGATGGA